>JAVYIG010005141.1:0-143644 GCA_035222895.1 Strongylocentrotus droebachiensis
GTCTTTCAAAAGTGATTTACAATTGCACCATTTTTAGGCTTTATAGATAAGCAATGACAATGGAGTCCATACATTGTACATACAGGGTTAATTATGCGATTTAAGACAATTGCATTACTTGGAATAAAAAACTGGTGTCATATATGAATTCCTCGTCATAGAAAACCCTTGAAAAGTCGTATTATCCATGTTTTCAGGCTCCCTGGATTGAGATTAGCAACATTATTACATATTGCCTATCCTAATTAGATGATTATGCTAATATGGCTATTAAAAAAGTTGCCCAAGGTTGCCAAGCTGGCAACCAAGCTGAATTTACTTCAATACTCATCTAGAACACAAATCAACAAAAAAACCTTGTACTTATCAACTTTTCCAGGTCTGAAAAACTTCTACAGGACTACTATTAAAGGGACTTGGTAACATTGTTCAGATGAGAGATAGTGGTGCTAAGGTAGTGACTTCAATGCTAGATGTACAATTAAAGATAATCTGAAAATTTGAGTGAAAACGGATCATTATTCATGGTACAAATTGGGAAAAACTGATCTGATCGATTCCTTAATTCTCCCAACTATATTATTCTACTTCTATTCTGCTACTTGTCAAAGCCTGTTCAGCACCATGACAAGGACAATTTAATTACATTTTAGGTGAATGTAAATCGTCACAAAGCAATAAAATGGCTCTACATTCCATTCCAGACTGTTAAGTCTGCAGATTTTATAGCCTGTTTTATGTATTTTTGTCATGGAAAAACGGTTGGGAAAATTCAAAAATGGTTGGGAGAATTTACTGTTACTCACTGTTAGAGGGTGCCTCACATCGACGCCTTCAAAGAAAACCATAGATATCTTTGTGGTTTGAGAATTTGTTCAGGATTTTTTGCATGTCAGAGGGTTAGTATAGTAGAAGGAATATAGTAAGTAACATTTTATACAAAAAAAAAACACCCCACTCTTACATGCAGGCCCCGCTGAACATTTCTCTAAGTAGGTGGGGAGGGGGCGGGGGTAGGTATTTACAACCAGGTAGAGCGTTGCGAAAATTGGCGTGGGGTATAAAGGGGCGAAGCCCCTGCGGGGGTCAAGTGGTGGAACCCCCAGATGCTCAGGGGGTATAGGCATTTAATTATGGTCAGATGAGCATATTTTGATACCTTATTTGTGACACTGGCAGGACACAAATTGGTTTGGGATCAAGGGGGCGGAGCCCCCGGAAGCTCAGGGGTTGTATATAATTTACGGTCAGATGAGCATATTTGTATACCTTCAATATTTGTGACACTGGCAGGACACAAAATGGTGTGGGGTCCAGGGGGCGGAGCCCCCAGAAGCTCAGGGGTTTTATACATTAAATTACCGTCAGATGAGCACATTTTGATACCTTATTTGTAACACTGGCAGGTCACGAATAGGCGTGGGGTCCAAGCCCGGCCCCCCCCACTCAATGTTATTTAGGGTACGCATATGCTCGTTCCCTCTTTTTGAAAGCACCCCCTATCTGAGGACTGCCAATATTTCCGACCCCCCTTTCGCGGGCATTTCGCGGGCTTTTCCTGCCTTGGAGACCCCCCTAAATCAGGAAAAATGCTCAATGTACCCCCCCCTAAATTCGGACTAATTTCTCAGGAGTCCAAAGAGATGAGAGAAAAAAAAGAAAAAACACCCCCTTTTTAAAGAAATCTCCGGGTGAAAAGTCAAATACACCCCTTTTTTTTTTACAATTCTCGGGCCGGACTTTGTCGCACGAAAAGTACCCCTTTACCGGACATTTTGGCAACACGCATGCGGTCATTCCGACCTCTGAGTGGGGGGGGGGGGGGGGCGGGGGTCCAAGGGGCGGAGCTGGCCGCTGGCCGGTTCCCCCTCCCCCTGGATCCGCGCCTGCCCCAGGGAGTGGAGATTGTGCACACAGTGTGTGTGGGCAAGTTTTGAATCCAATGACCGGGGTATACTGTAAAGCGCTTATAGAGACATCGTAGATGTAAAAAATGCTATATCGGAATATTATTATTATCATTATTATTCCTTTCCATGAATAAAAAGCAAAATGAATTACACTATATATCAAAAATGTTTTTGTAACCATTTTTTTTTTGTCCCTGTAAAATATAGTCCTACATGTATTTGGAAATAAAAGACCTTCTAGTATGAAAAGACTTGTTGTCCAAAAACTTAAGTACTGATAGCTCAAATAGTTCACTGTGTCAAGTGAATGAGGTTAAATAGTCTCTAGAATTGCAAGATTGAGAGAGAGAAAAAACTGGGTGATTTCCGTGCAGGCAGGCGCGTACGCAGGGGGGGGGGGGTTAACCCCCCCCCCCTTGGAATTTTTATGTGTATAAACCCCCCCCCCCCCCCAAAAAAAAAAAAAAAAAAAAAAAAAAAATACCTACCCCCCCCCCCCCCCCTTTTTATTGTATTTTATTTATTTATTTAATTATTAAAAAAAAAAAAAAATCCCATGGCTGACCTAAAACAGGTGACCTTACCCCCCCCCCCCCCCACGGAACCAAATGTCAAATTTTTGAATTTCGAGAAAAAAAAAAAAAAAAATGTCCTCTTACCCCCCCCCCCCCCCCCCTTGGAATTTTTATGTGTATAAACCCCCCCCCCCCCCAAAAAAAAAAAAAAAAAAAAAAAAAATACCTACCCCCCCCCCCCCTTTTTATTGTATTTTATTTATTTATTTAATTATTAAAAAAAAAAAAAATCCCATGGCTGACCTAAAACAGGTGACCTTACCCCCCCCCCCCCCCACGGAACCAAATGTCAAATTTTTGAATTTCGAGACAAAAAAAAATAAAAAATGTCCTCTTACCCCCTCCCCCCCCCCCCCCCCCCCCCCGCTTATTCAGCGGCTGGCTGAGTCGAAATTTTCGGGCCGATTTATAAATGTTAACCCCCCCCCCCCCCTTGAAAAAAACCTGCGTTCATATCGCGCCTGCGTGCAGGTATTTGCAAAATCCAATGTGGCAAATACTCTGCCCCAGGCCACCCCTTACGCCGTTCATGTTAACCTATATAGGCTAATTACACGTAAGTTAATAATTAAATGAACATCTTGATTATCGAAAATAATATCGCTAGTGATATTCGTTTGTCTCGCAATGTGGTCAATAAGGAATCTAAAAGATCACGACGTTTCGAAGTATTGCAGTAGCATACGAAACGTCGTGATCTTTTAGATTCCTTATTGACCACATTGCGAGACAAACGAATATCACTAGCGATATTATTTTCGATACTATATCCGCAATGAGTAATATATTTAGCATCTTGATTATCACTTGATGAACTATAACTTATTATCAGCGAGCTAGATTTCCTCATTAATCAATAATTATATTTGTCCCTTAGTGATATTTGCTGTGGGTTTTTTTGTTGGGGGGGGGGCGGCGTCACTTTTAGAACGATGAGAAAGATAGGTATATTTTTGTTATCTCGTCTTGTGCTTTTTATTTCAAATTATTGAAAGTTTCCGTTACTCCTGTAAACTCCCATTCTTTTCATACATGCACGTTTTAAAATACAAAGAACTTTTAACCGGTTTCGAATGCGCGCGTTCGGTTCGGATCGGATGATGGTACACGTACACATGACCTGTCATGGATCAATGGTCACGTGACATAGCTAGCAAAACGTAAATACACGTCAGGTTAAATCGGCCAGGAAAGTTCCACATCATTCAGGCCAAGTCTCAAGAACAATGTTAGGCTTAGAGTGAAACTATTGCAGGAGTGGTGAGTCATCGTTCCCCAAATCCCCTTTTGGCTGCCCTTGGTTGGAACTAACAAATGGTTGATGGATGCAGCCAACAACAGAGCAAATCTAAGGAGAATTTGCTCACTTTTAGCTTGCATTGCAGTGGTCTGCAACAGCATTGCGTCAACGGAGGGGAACCCCGGGACTTTAGGCGAGAATGACAGTGACCGTTTGGGAGATGGCGCAGGTATTGGAAATATTTTGCATCGCCCGTCATCAGAAAGGTGTACAGCCTCTCACTCACAAGGTGTCAACAGGTAATAATATTATCGTTGATTCTTATTGTAATGCCATGCACAATTCAATAATTACAATTTGCTGGATTTTGAAATTGATTATTGTCAAAACAAACATTTTTGAAATTTGAATTGTATTTGTGCAAACAATTAAAAAATCTGTCCACAGGTCGAGGCCAAGGGCAAGAGAATCACACTGGAATTATGAATATGTGCACATATTTTTTAGGAAAAATAGTAGAATCTTATGTAGATCTAGTCTAGGGTCTATCTACATATATGTTGGTTGTTTGTAATAATAATCTAATGAATTTGTTTTGGGTTTTCATTTTTTTTTAGAGATTGTGTGTTGATGTTGATTGACTCACCATTTTCCCATTAATTTGGAAACCCTTTCCTATACTAGACCTAGTGCTGTAAGTCAAACGCTATGTTCGTGTTCGGTTCGGTTCGGCAATTTTTCACCCGAACTTGATTCGGTTCGGGTTCGGTAATATAATAGCATGCAGCGTTATAGACCGAAAGCTTCAGTCTCTATAATCGTCGGTTGTTCCACTGAGAATACGTCTGGCTCCACTAGACCTCCGGTTATAGAGACTGAACGATCGCCTATACCATCGTATGTTGAAGATATCACGGCTAGATTTTAGCCGCTAGGCCCCTCCCACAAACATGACAAACTTGCCACGGCCGTATTGTTATGCCCCCAAAATCCCCCAAAATGTCATTTTACCTCGTCCATATCCAATTTTAAATTAAGCCTAGGGTCTAGGCTATAATACATCGGTTCCACTTACTAACTTGATTGAAATAATCCGTTTAATGGTCCCTTTTAAGGAAATTATGGGTCAAAATCGACGTCCATGTTGAAAATCTTGCAAGCCGTGTTAAACTCTCGCTGCCATCAATCTCATCCCTTCTAGTCTACGCCGAAGGCAAAATGATTATGAAGGAAAAACTGTGCGCTATCTACATGTTCGTAATGGCGTTATCACAAAGTTTATTAGCTTGCAAAAATGTTTACATTTTTCTGCCAAACATCCGAACCAGGCCTTTGCGTTCGGTTCGGCGGCTCGGCTACAGCACTAACTAGACCTAGATCTATAAGCTATAATGAAATTTATTGTACAGGCCGTTAAGATTTAATTTGTTACCAACATGAGAGAGAGAGAGAAAGAGGGAGAGCAGAGAAGCTAGAAGATGAGAGTTAAATAAACAAAGGGAAGGGCGATCCTGATCTGGGGCAGCCAACACCGTCAACAATTCTAATATCCATCACTTGTAAAACTTGACTGCTTTTGTCACAGCATTCTTCCAACATGCCCAAAGAGGTTGAAAAGACCATCACAGGTCCATCACAGGCCGTAACACACAGAATACATGCATTTTCTTTAATGTTGGTTTAACTGAAGAAAGCGTGTATGCTGCACAAGTACAGGGCATCGCTTCGCAAAACCATCATATTAAAGTGCAAGCTCAATGCCATCCCATTGAAACATGTGTACTAAAATTTACGAGCATTTGAATCAAATTTGGTGAATTTGTACTGAAAACGGTTTTGTGAAACGTTGCCCTAGTGTACAAAGTATCTGAGCATTCATTAGGGTCATTGCCACACACTATAGTGATAACTCTTCAGTGACTTTTTATCAAACTTCTCCTTCCTTCCATGTCAGACCGATGATGATCGTCAGTACTGTGGATGGGCAGGTTCATGCCCTGGACATCCAGAATGCCGGGCAACAGCAGTGGAGTATGGATGCTGGGGTTGGTCCTCTTCTCTCATCATCCATCAGTCAATTTGAGGTAAGATTTAGCTCAGGATATTCCTTTATTTTGTTTTAATATGTTTTATCGTATTCACTCAAGTAAGAAATAATAAGATACCGCAAATTGCATAATGCCTTTAGGCGATTTAAAAGGAAAATAGTTGTTAGATTAAGGAAACAGAATTCGTATTACAAATTACATCAATTCATTTGACATTAAAACTTTGCAAATGAAAATAATACATGTACATAATTACAAATCACTTACAACCAAAATACAAGTAGTTCATAAATTAATAGTATCCTACGTTAATCTACAAAAATATAAAATGTATTTAAAGAACTAGCATTGCAAATTTGAAGGGGGAGATTGTTCCAAGGAAATGTACCTCGTTTAGTACAATTGATGCTATGTGTCCCGTATAGCTATTTCCACATATTTCCACATATTTCATCCAAAACATAAAGGTGCTTGTGATATGAACACTTCCATTATTGTTTTTATTATTGTGGCAGTGGTTTTAATAATATGTGAACGTCACATTTTCATACCTTATAATATACAAATAGTGAGTACGTGCACAACCCTTTCTTGCGTTCAACAGCATTTTCAATCCCCTTCGCCATTCATTTACATATTTAAAAAATGTTGTTGTTGATTTTTTAGCCACACATGCAAGAGCTATAATAATATTTAGCTTTTATATAGTACTTAATAGAAATGTCTCTAAGCGCTTTACAAATATACTATTACCCCGGTCATTGGATTCAGTGCTTGCCCGCACACACTGTGTGCACAATCTCCACTCCCTGGGGAGCATTCCAGCCAGGCGTTACTTGACGCTCGCATCCTACCAGGTTCCCATTTAACACCTGGGTGGAGAGTGGCAAGTGCAGGTTAATATCTTGCCAAAGGATATTACCGGTAGTGCCGTGTCGGGATTCGAACCCTCGACCTTTGCATTTCCAGTCAAGCGCCTTACAATGTAACCACTCGACCACAACTCACAATTTTTCTATTTCAGATCATGGGTCCAGAGGGATTATACAAGGTGATACCCTCGCTGAATGGAGGTCTCTTCAAATGGGACGGAGAGACTCTAGAAGCAGTTCCGCTCACAGCGGAGACTCTTCTCAGTACATCCTTCAGACTCAATGAGGAGACAATGATGGTCGGTGGAAAGGAGATTAACACCTTTGGTATTAATGCTAGAACTGGAGAGGTACGTTGTGGTAAAAATTGAAATTCCAAGAAATTCAAGAGAAATGTTTTTTGGTAAATTATCTTGTACTTAGATGAAAATCTCTCACTTGATGAGAATGCTTTTAATGGATGCCTCACACTGTTTTGGTATACTTAAAAGAAGCAAGTAGTTCGATTTTGTTTTCCCTTTAGGCTACATAAAAATATGTAGACTTTACAAAATGATTACCGTTACTGAAAGTTTTTATAATGTAAAAATTGCCAAATTATGTGCCGTACCTATGCAGCGTTGAGGCTTGTCATGCAGATGGGTTAACGTTTTCAATAATTTTAAGATACATGTGATATTGTAAGATCTTTTACATCATTTACATGATATTTTATATTTCAGGAATTTCATATTAAACAATATTATACACAATAGTGAAGTAAAAGTTTTCTAAGAAAGAGCACTTGTTTGTTCATGATTAAAATTTGAATTCAAATGTTAATAATTAAGTTCCTGTCTATTCAAATCTCTCTCTAGTTGCACTATATTTGTGGAACAGGCGGATGTCAGCTTTATGGAGATGAAGCAGAGGATGACCAGGATATCATCGTCATTCAGCATACCAGGCAAACTGTGAGGGCAGTAGACCAAAGAAATGGCATGGAAAAGTGAGTGTATAGAGAGAGAGAGAGAGAGAGAGAGAATAGTGTGAGGTAGGGATAATGGTAATTTGTTTTTTGCCCAATAATGAGTTGTACTGTGTGACATAATCCTTATTAATTTGCAAAAGGAGAAAAGCCCCGTCATAATTAATTGAAAATTATTTCTGTATTTGTTAACAACATATATAGTTTATGAATTCTATAGTTCACAATTGATGTGTTGATTGCATTTTTGGTTCTAACCTAATGGTAATGTTAACATCCTCAGATGGAATTTCAGCGTGGGCCAGCATGATGTCACTTTCCTGAAAGGAAAGCAGCCCTCAAATGATGATCTAGAAGAGGGAGAAGAAGTGGTGTGCGAAGTCGACGATGAATACGACTCTGAGGATAACATCCCATCAGTGAAAGTAGACATGGCAACCAAAACAGTCTTTGCTCAGGGCGGGGCTAGTGGGAGACAACTGCTTTGGTCTCACGAGGTAGGTTCCGTAAAATATGAATTAAATTAATTATTAAGGGGATTTAATGTTTCCTAGATCTGGATGGATACTTCTGCTTTGGGAATTATGTCTAAAAAACAAGATTTGCCAAACTTCTTTAAAAAAAAATCAACAATTCATATGCAATGGTTTCAGATGCTTTTAATTGCAACTTGTTTTTGATATCCAGAAACGGGGCCATGGCAGACAATTAAAATCCTTTACATTTTGGTGCCATTACCTGTTATTCTGGGACAGCAGAGACAGGTTCTGCATGGGTTTGGACTAAGAATGTCCAAAAGCAGAAAGCCACTGACATTTAAACAAACTTTAGTTCCATTTTATTTTGCACCAGGGGAGGTGGTGCATTGTACATCTTATGTTATCATAAATGTAACATAAATAGGATGTTTATCAATGCTGTTATTAGTACAAAGTCCAATTGGAACTGTCAAGATATCAGTTGTGTGAATCTAAGGTTATATTTGCATTTCACTCGTCCCTTTGTTTGCATACCTTGCATACCAGATAAAATTCAAAACCTTTACTTTTAACAGATGTTTTTCATCCCTCTGGACATCTGTAACTTTCGTAATAATCACAATCTAATATTTACAAGAGTTTGATGCATACCTAATATTATTTTAGTGTTGTTTTAGGATGTAGACTGTTTATCCATTATCTAATAACCCAAATAAATTGTAAACTTTATTTGTAATACACATACATTGGAGTTTTTACAAAATATTGAACAAAATATTCATAACTTTTCAGAAAAGCATTAGCGCCACAGACATTACAGAGGTACAGTGAATAATCACAAATTATTGCAAAGTCATAGATGTATTCAGCGCTATATAAAAGTGGAATTATTATTATATATTATTATATTATCATTATTTGTTTCTCTCTTCATAGTTGGAGAGTTGCATAGCAAATGCATGGACAATCCAAGATGGCGTTGTGAGGGTGGTTGACCTCTTTCAACCTGTGACCCTTGGCCTTTCCTCTGGTGCTGACCCCCAGATGACCCCTTTCTTCTCTGATTATTCCCAGCCTATGCTGTTTATAGGTGAGTAGGAAACTTGTTCTTACTTACGAATACTTTTGCTGGGTAATTAATTGTGGAGTAGTACCCAAGCTTTTCAAAGTACAGTCAAACCTGCTTTAGTGACCACCTGTCCACAAAGACCACATTTTTTGTTTCCCTTGAAAATGGTTTCTCATTGAAACATGTACTTTAATGGGCACGTGTTCACAGAGATCACCTGCCTACAAATACCACTTTTCTTGTCTTCCTTGGGTGGTCTTTATAGACAGGTTTCATTGTATCTTATGAAAATATGATCCTACATCATGCATCAATGCTTGAGAATAGCCCCTTAGCACTACTTTGGTGCTCTCTCAGCTGGGGAATCCCCATTTTTCTTTGTTTATTTCAACCTTTTCTATCAGTTGGTAAGTAGAAAATACCTGATTTTTTTGTATTACCCCTGGGGATTGTTTATATTCTAAAGTGGTACCCAAAGCTTTATCAAGGATCTAAAACTATGATCCTTAATGTTTTATTTGATTGTAGCAAAGTGAACCCCTTGTCAGGGTAAAAATCAAAGATGGGTTGAAAGAATGACCCTTGAAAAGGTGCCCCATATTGTAAGAGTTGTCAAAGGTTAATCTAAAAAAGGGTATCATCTTTTTGAAAGATAGTAGATAGATAATGATGTCTGTTTTGTATGAAGTTGTCAAAGCTACAGCTTGAACTAAACAGAGACAAATAAAGTGGATCCTTAAATGGGGCGGAACAAGAAATGTATTGATCCTTTAATTCCATCTTGATAGGAAAGCACAAGGACCAGCTCTACGTCCAGCCGTCACCCAACACCAACTCTGAGATCTCCCAGGCTGCTTGGGCGGCACAGCGAGGACGGGCTAACCCTCAGGACGGTAGCCTTACAGCACCCAGGGTACGCTGGAGGCCCTATGCATACACCTCCGTCTCCAGGACACCCACCATTGTGGCAGCCAAGAATGAGGAGAACCTGCAGGCTGCTGGCAACAAGGACAAGGGAGAATCTAACAGGGATGTCAGCGTGTGGAATCAGTACCCGTTTGGTGAGATCCAAATTCTGTTTCCTTTACTTATCAACTATTTTCCATATGCAATTTGCGGTATAGAAATATCTTATTATTTATTATTATTATCCTTGATTTCTGAATGGTTCCTTCAACTTGGCATATTTTTATGAGAAAATGGAAAAAGTTTTACTTTACTTTAAAGTGTATCAATCACCAAAAAATGTTTTGGACTTGATGTAAGGGTGGTTCCAAGAATATTTAATGTGTATTGCCCAAGGATACGTATATTGACAGAGTCGAAGATGAGAGCAAAAGGGTTATACACACATGTATTGAGGGCTGTATAGTATACAAATAATACACAACAGTGAGGGTATTAGTACTAATGCCCAAACAAAATGATGTGTATTGTTTGTTATATAAGATGATGTTTTATTTGTTTTATATAATGATGTTTTATAACATGATTTTACTAATGACCGGTCATGTGTACGCTCTCAATCAATCATTTGATTAGGATCCACTTCATTATCTTATAATCTCATATACCCCCTCACCCCCCCCCCCCCAACGAATCAGTCATTATCATTATTAGTTTCATCCACCTGATACTCTCATTAGTATCATTCATATCAGGTAGAAGTTTATGAATGATAGAATGCAGGAATATGCATATTATGGAATGGTTGAAATAGAATATGTGTTTATGTGTGAGAGGGCATTTAAAAGAATAATGGATTTTATCAAAAACATATCAAGTGTGGTATATAAGTGAATAACACTCTATGTTTCCTTTTATTCCTACAGACAATGGCTACTACCTACTGCACCAGCTGACCCCAATGCACATGATGCCTCAGAATAAACAGCTGGAGGGTAATGAAAGTCAAGATGGCGGCTTGGAAATACTCTTCAGTGTGTCCGTTTGGACATGGTGGTGAGTTATCATTAAGTCATGACATTAATCAAAGGTAGGTATCAGTGTCTGTGATATGGTGTAATATTGAAGCCCTAAAACAAGTGCGCTTCAAAATGATCATGAAGTGCCTCAAAAAGTAAAAATCTTTGAGGGACCGGTTTTACCATACCATCCAATAGACTGTAGTGTTATGCAAACCGTTAGGAAAATGCAAAATTTGATCGATTTCCAATCATAAATATCTTGATAATCAGACAGGTGATCGGCTTGTAACAGTCATGGAGTTCCTGACTGACCTAAAGGTTTATAATTATCATTGCAGAATGAGCTAAATCCAGTATTTTGTTTCAGAATCTGAGACAAAGTTACCCAATCCCTTCAAATGATGAATTGATTAATGATACTTGACTTCTCTTTATTCACATGATTGCTAGATTATGTGGTAATTTCATTTTTCTCAGAATAAAGAGGTTTAGGCTTGGCACTCCATAGACTAGTAGACTCTTTATGCAGAATTACTTAGGGTTTACACCTGTACTTACGTTAACACGCTGTTATGAATACTAGAAGATTAAACAAAATACATATATATATCCTCTGCTTGTAAGTGTCGGCTTGCATGGTGATGTAGATATACAGTAGGACTCCTCAATCCTCTCTCTCTCTCTCTCTCACATGGTGCACCCGCAAGCCTACTGTATATATATATCGTGATCTTATTCCAGGAGGGAAATCTTTGGGACCAGTATGCTACTTGCTATTGGGATGCAACTATTCTTCCATTACGTTCTGAAACCACGAAGGAAAAGGAGAGCCGCTGAGAAAGAACTGAACGATGAAGAAGAGGAGACAGAGAAGGAGCAGGTGAAACCTTCCAGCCCTGAACTCAACAATGGAAGCGACCCACTAGCTCATGAGTACAAGTCAAGGTAAAGGAAGTTAAAGGGATAGTTGAGTTCTGTTGCAGAGGCACTACACAAAATAATTTTTTTGTGAGATAATGAAAAACTGAGTGTCAAATTTGAAAGAACATAATATTTAAATGACAAAAGCATCTTTGTTTGATCAAAATCGGTTCAGAGACGGCTGAAATATCCATAAATATAACGATTTCGTACCACCACAAATATTAGATATTTTGAAAAATTTGAAAAAACCGTTGAAAAAACGAAATAACGGCTTTTACGTCGTATTTCAGCCAATGCCGATGTTAGCTTTTTTGTTGGCATTTTCGTGTTGCTTATATTACGCACAACCAGCCGGCCCATGTATTCTTATTTTTAATTAAATAATTAATTAACGGTCACCGTGGTTTTTTCAAAATGGAGCTGAATTGGTATGATCGTATCGGCTAAATTCACACATTTTGGGGTCTAAAATTACCCGTTCATAGCAATTTTAGGTTCTAAAAGGGCACTAGAAATGTCATAGATAAGAATAAGAGCAATAACCATGCACTTTGAAGGCATTTGCGGTCTAAAAACAGAACTCAACTATCCCTTTAAAGGAAACTTGAATGATACCTGCTTTTCGTCCAATGTGTATCTTTTGTTAACGATTACACGAATATGGTTGTTTCTCTACTTATTTGAGTGAAAATCTATAAGGCAAAAAGATCTTTCTATCGCAAGAGTATTATAAAGTAGTTTCCTTATCTATTCCCTCATTTTATCTTTTAAATCTTATTTCAAGATAAATCTCGAGCAGTACTTTACTATATCTTTCCTGTCAATTCCTTTACTTTATCACTTATAATTTTGTTACTAGACAATTAAAGAGAATTACCATGTTATAGCTGTCTATGAATACTTTCAATTTGATGATAACACTAATATGGTTGTTGGTCTACTTATTTGAGTGAAAATCTATAAGGCAAAAAGATCTTTCTATCGCAAGAGTATTATAACTGTAGTAGTATCCTTATATATTCCCTCATTTTATCTTTTAAATCTTATATCAAGACAAATCTCAAGCAGTACCATACTATATCTTTCTTGTCAGTTCCTCCACTTTTTCATTTGTAATTTTACTATTAGACCATTTAAGAGAATTACCATGTTATAGCTTTCTATGAATTCTTTCAATCTAATCACATCCGTATGAGTGGACAAAGCTCAATGATATCAGTCACTGCATGGCTCAGCTCAGAGCACTACAGCGAATACGTAAATTATACTACATTATATTGTTACATTCAAAGGCTAGAACAATAAGAAGACATTGTACATTTCATTTTGATGTGACTTTATTATCGATTAGCCCTTGCTTAAATTGCAGTCATGCATATTACTTTCAAAGCACCAACAGAGTAATTACTGTATGTATGGATTTCATCAATAGCACTTCAAAAGAACATTTGCATATTGTACCAATAACATGCAACACATTCATGCATACATTGATATATGTTCGGGATGGGTTGTTGCCTGATGTGTCTTCACATAACAAGGTTGAGGGCTATGCAAGATGCCAATATTATACATGATTATATGTTTTCCCTTCATCTTTGTGATGGTATCCTACAGGTACTTGACTGACTTTGAGCACACCGAGTGCCTTGGTAAAGGAGGCTTTGGAATCGTCTTCAGAGCAAAGAACAAGGTGGATGAAAACAATTATGCCGTCAAGAGAATCACTCTTCCAAACAGGTAAATAACTTTACAAATTGCTGGTGCAGATTGAAGAAATGTTAACCCTGTAGCACCCAAGCTGAATGTAACAGACTTACAGATTAAATTCTTGATAACTAAAAAACTGCTCAAATTATTATAGAAACAAAAGAATCTGGCCATTTGAGACAATGTCACATGAGTTTTAGGTGGTGGGGAATTCCCAAGTTTGATTCCGTATCGAACTATTGTCCTACTATAGAAGTTGTATTGATTGCAGAGCACATAATCTATGGGTGCCTTGATTTGATGCAACTCTGCATGATGAATATGTTATGGTGTTAGATTTATCAGGAGGAAAGGATTTACCTTTTCTTTGTTTTCCTATAATACCAGCAAGAAATCTGGTATTTATTTTCTTCAGCTGGCATTTACAATAATTACAATGATTACTTCTCATGATATGTGCCAGGCGCGGATCCAGGATTTCTTAGGGGAGGGGGCCCAACTTTCTTCATTTTTTTTTGCTCCCGAAAATTTGAAAATCGCGCCGGCCGAAAAGTCGCTCAGTGGGGGGGGGGGGGGGGGGGGGGGGGGTAGTGAACACTTTTTTTTTTTTTTTTTTGTCCTCGAATTTTTTTTCGATTTGCACCCCCCCCCCTTGAGCGCCAGGGGGGGGGGCCCAACCCCCAAAAAAGGTAAAAATCACGGGATTTTACATGATTTTTTTCTCAAGGGGGGGGGCCCGGGCCCCCCGGGCCCCCCCCCCTGGATCCGCCACTGATATGTGCAGACAGTTTAAAGTGACTCTGTAACATTGCCTCAGATTCTGAAACAAAATCCTGGATTAAGCTCATGCTGCAATTATAATTATAAACCTTTAGGTCAGTCAGGAATCCCATGACTTTAACAAGCCGATCGCCTGTATGATAATCAAGATATTTATGATTGTAAATTGAAATTTCATTTGTCTTTTTCCTAACAGTTTTTATAACACTACAGTCTATTGGGGGGAAATAAGTATGGTAAAACCGGTCACTCAAAGATTTTTACTTTTTTGAGGCATTTCATGCTCATTTTGAAGCGCAACTTTGTTTAGGTCTTCAATATTACACCTTATAATATAACACTATATCAAAGACACTGATCTCAGATTTAACATTGTTAAACGATGCCTTTACAGCAAAAATAATTTTTGTTTTGTTCATTATCAGAGAGGAAGCGAGAGATAAAGTCCTAAGAGAGGCCAGGACCCTGGCTATACTGGATCATTCAGGCATTGTAAGATACTTCAACTCCTGGCTTGAAGAGCCCCCTCTAGGTTGGCAAGACATCCAGGATAAGAAATTTGTGGGTGAAAGGTAAGTGGAGATAATATATTTTGACACTTTCATGAAATTACTCTTTTTCAAAGGTTTTTATTCTTAGGGGGCAGTAACTTCTACCCTGCCCCCAAAAGAAACCCATCTTATATTGAAACAAATAATGTAAAACCTTTTTATTTGGCATTTGTTTTAATAAAATGTAAAGTGAATTTGCTGTACTTGTTTTGGTTCGTTCATGAATGTTGTGATGTTAGAGTGTCAGGTATGCATCTAGGGATATACACAAAAACATCTGGAAATGTTGATAAAAATATATGAAGAATTTAATTAATATTATGGAGGACACTGTATCATGTTACTTGTGTCATCTTGGATTTCAGTGGTACTTGAAATCATGACAGACTTGTCGACAGTCAGGTTAGACTTCTCTGCAAGGATTTGTTGTTTTAATTTTGATTTTATAATCTGCATGAAAATTTACTGCTGCTGTTCAAGTGTGTTATGTTTGGTGATGGAAGAAAACTGTGTGACATTATGATCATGTTCGTTATGCCATACCTCGGACAACGACAAAGGCATTAACTAAATTTTCATTCCGTCTATTTGTAGCAGTCTTGGTGGGAATGATGGTCTAACTTCTCTGGATACTCCCGCCTTCTTCAACAAAAACAGCGAGCTCATCCGAAACCATGATCAGTTGATGCAACAGACGGGCGGAAAATCAGGCATGGATCAAAGCTATGTTCCTTTCAGCAGAACAAGGGAAAGTCCCATCCTTAAGTTTGACCTGTCGGATGATAGTAATGTTAGCAGTGATCGGGGCAGGCCGGTCAACCAAAAAGGAGACAACAAGAGGGCGGGAGTGGAGTCCGACATCCTCTTCCCCGGAGCCGTGTGCGAGTTTGAGGAGAGTGGTTCGTTCAGTATTGTATTCCAAGGAACAGAAGGGGATGACAGTCAAAATATGAGTGTTAATTCAGACACTGGAGAAGAGACTCCACAAAATCTAGGCACCTTGGATGAGAGCATATCCAACAGAAGTACAGACACATCCCTTGATAATACAATGGATGTACCCTTCAGGAACTATGCTGATGATGTGAAGGATTTCAGAGACCTTGAGAGAAGCGAATCATTCCAGATAGTCTTTGAGGATTCAGGATGCACCGATCAGCCTAGGTATTCAGACTCCGAGTCCACCCATTCGGACACCTCTAAATCCTCCAGGAACAGTTCAACGCCAAGCAGCACTCCTTGCATTGAAGGGCATTGGAAAGAGACGTCCTCGCACCATGCAACGGATCCAAGCCAGACCCCCACGACGGCATCGTCGGCGGCGGTGATGAAAGTGCAGAAGATTTACCTGTACATTCAGATGCAGCTGTGTCGTAAGGAGACCCTCAAGGATTGGCTGAGTACTAACACCCTGTCCAGGGATAGGAACAAAGTGCTTCATATCTTCCATCAGATCCTGGAAGCGGTCAACTACATCCATGGATGTGGTATGATTCACAGAGACCTCAAGGTGAGATAATCTGATAACCTTAGGATGATTCTTGAGCATCTCTTGGGGTGGATATGTGCGCATTATAAATGTTGTTATTATTATTATTATTATTTATTTCATGGGGATACCAATTAATTTGTATTTTACTTGTTTATATACTTGTGTATGTATCTATTTTGTTTTTGATGCTGTTATTTTTTTATTCTTTCCAAACAGGGCCTCATGGAAGACCACCAAATTGATGATATGTGCCACCCTGTATAAATTTCAGAAATAAATAAATAAATAAATAAATCCATTATGATTGTGAGATAGAGTTAATAAGGCGATTTCTAACACAACTTGCTTCTCTGTGATAGTTGGAGATCCAGCAATGTACCAGACCCTAATCCTAATCTAAAATCTATGTACAACCAAAGCCGTACCCCCATCATTTCGTATATTCCAATTATAATGTAAGGGGTCGAATTGTGCTCAAGTCTATCTTGATAGGCTCCAAACAGTGTATTGGAAAATGATTCTTATTTGGTCACAGAAAATGGTTGTTGTTTGCTGTGATCTACTTCTATTTGACAAATGCATGCATGTACTTTTTTCTGAACTTGGATATAGATGTATGTCCTAGTCCTCCAAAATTGAAATTGTATTTTCAAGGAAACTTTATCCAATGAATGTTCTCCCCATATGAGTTTTAAGTCTATTTATTCACACTAACTGCTGTCTTGATTGGGTTTAGTAGCTGTTAATATTTAACAAAATACATAGATGTTAAAAGAAATCTACCCACTTCCAATTAATTATAATGCTTTCTCGTCCTCAAATATATCATCTATGATTTTTTTTTTATCCTTCAGCCCTCCAATATATTCTTCTCTGTGGATGGGAAAATTAAGGTAGGAGACTTTGGTTTGGTGACGGCCATTGATACGAGCATGGAAGGAGCTGAAGACTCTGTAGATGGCGCTGCTGGACATCTTCATACTGGCAGGGTAGGAACCCAGCTCTACATGTGCCCAGAACAGGTACTAAGAAATGAAGTCAGATCATGCAGTTTTCATCAGTTTGAGCTTATTTTGTCTTCAGAGTAAAATAATTTTATGTAATTTGGGATCAGTAAACATATTGACTCTGTATATTCTGCCAGTAGCAGATTGGAAGGTATACTACCTTGTGCCATGGTCCTGGTCCTTGTCTTATAAATAATAATAATTAATAATGAAAGGCATTTCTAGAGCGCCGTCTATCTAGAAATTCTATTCCGAGGTGTATTAATTATTACCCCGGCTTTAGCCTAGCTGCCTGTACAGCGCTCTAGCATAAAGAGTTGCGATTAATCGCAAATTATTTGCTACTGATATCAACTCTTTATAAGATGGGGCCCTGGTTTATATAATCATATGTTGAACAAATACATTACATTCATACATTAAGTCAGCTTTCATAGGTCAAAGAATTATATCAGTGTAGCATCTGGTAGAAAATATGTTCATGCAATATATTCTTGTTACTTGTGTTGATAGGTCTCAGGTCAGAACTACGATCACAAGGTGGATATTTTCGCTCTCGGACTCATCTTCTTTGAGCTATTCCATCCCTTCTCAACCGTGATGGAGCGCATCACAGTAAGTCACGCCCCTCTGGTTCAACAACAAATAGAGATCAATATTTTAATTAGGGAAATATTAGAGCGCTTTCGCAAACACGAAAGAAGCAAAGACGACAGGACAATTACGAGGATACAGCTCTTCCGTCGTATTTAATGGCCTTGTACGGTCATGAAAATCAACAGGACAGAGATTGTTTTTACGCTCGCTTAACCGTCGTCTTTGCCTTTCGTCGTGTTTGCGAAAGCGCGCTATTGATCGAGCTGTGGAGTCCACTGTTTAGAAAATCATGTTCTACCTTCACTTAGCAGTCATTAGGCAGCAATTAATAAATGGAATTGTAGAGTGAATCAAACAGGTTCAACTTTGTGATTATCTTGGGTTGTGATTTACCATAAAAAGAATGTGTTGACCTCCAGATGGGGGAAGTGGTCTCTGAATCTTTCTTGTGTAATGTATGTTTTATAATTCTTTAATGTATTGATGAGACTGAGACTAGAGCCTCGTTTCTTGTCATTAGCACCGTTATTTTTTAATCATAATCTATACCGGAATTTGTGTTTTGAAACAGACATGTAGAACAAACGCTGACTGTATATGAATGACTCGTATCTATTTCTCCTTGCCTTTTCAGGTCATGTGCAAAGCCAAGAGACAGGACTTCCCTAAAAGATTCACCAAAGAACTACCCCTAGAGGTGAGATGAAAGAAAAAAATCCATCCAAAGTTCTACAGTATAACCTCAATCTCATCTTCATTTTCCTTGCAATGACTTTCAAAGAAATAATTTCCACTTTATATGACCATCGGAAGTGGATGTAAAAATATGGTAATCATTTCAGTGAAGTATTCACATTTTCAATGTACTAATGGTGTTTGATCTTTGATTGTCATTTGAATATATTGTAATCGAATGCAGGTATAAATTTATTTATCCATGTCAGAAATTGTATTTCTCTGACAGTTTTTACTCCAATATACCATAATTCATTTGTATATTTAAAGGTGTGGAGGGATAGGATCGTTTTAAATCTTTTAACATTTTTATTTATCGTAGTAGTTATGAATTTCAAATTTATTGATACAAATTGTTTAAAATAGGCGCTTATTAATGAGAATTTTGGAGATTAATTAGTTTTTTATTTAAAGTATAATAAGTTACAAATTTTTTTTTTTGTCGTCTCCATTTTCCTCCAGGCGAAATTTGCAAAATGGCTTCTATCCCACGACCCTGACCTCCGACCCGACACCGATGAAATAAGCGAGAGCGACAGCGACATCTTCAGCGAACTATACGAGGACTACGTTCCACCTTCCTATCACAATGTTAGGAACAGAGGAATTTCTAATTCATCAAGATAATGATGGCAGCAAGGTAGTCTAATAAATACAGACTCTATCAAACATTTTCAGTGTGAATTCAAGAGCCAGCTTTCTTCATATTCAGGAGAGCGCCTGCAGAACTGTTTGTCCACATTCCAGATGTCGATGAGCAATGGTTAACGTTGATTCAGCACAAGGAATACTAAATTTACTGCATATATTGGACATGTTGCACTTCGTGCACTTTTATGTATTTCATTAGAGAATTAGGGGGAAATATGTATTAGGAACCTTATCATAAAGAACCCTGTTATGACAACTTCTCATTATTTGAAGGTCGTTTTGCAGGTCACACTTCTTTTATTCTATTGTTTTTAAGCCCTTATGTAATGTCCAAAGTAGTTTGTATAACAGGTTCCCTGTATTCCTAAGTGGTCCCTTTGGAGAAAAAGGGTAGTTTTGGAGATGGACTGTGAAAATCTCCAATTATGGAACATTACATGTTTTAGTTACCTTCACTTCACCAGACCCTATTTTTATGAATTGAGCCTAAATATACCTTGAAGCAACTTGGTTGTGTTGGATTAGTAGATGGGTACCTGGGAAAAAGTTACAGGGAGGTAGTAACAAAATTCCTTGAATTCTGCAAATATATCTTTACATGTATAGAGAGGCAAGGTAAATGACCAGTCCTATCTGACTGAAAAACTAGAACTGTACAATCGGCCTACTGAAGTTTATGTGCAAATGCCATCAGGAGAAAATCAGTGTTAACTTAAATAGTTGAAATGTGACCTACACTGCCAATAGCCAAAACCTTTTTTACATAAACTTCAGGAGACTGATTTGGTAAGGATTTATATTTAGTTATTGTTAACGCATGAATAGGACTGGCCGTAAAGGAGACTAAGTAAATTTGCTGCTACTTTGTCATGGATGAATGGACTGGAATTGAATCACTACATAATTGGATTGCATCAATGCTTCAATTATGATTTTTCTGCATTCCCGACTGTGCTGTTGGACAATATGTCCAGTGGTGAATAAAGTAATGAAACTGTTAAGTAAACACCATTATCGACACCATTATGTGCAATTTATAGAAGTGTTTTTATCTTTCGTTTGTAGTAAAGGATTTGTGTCACTGTTATACCAGCACACTTCCTTGTCAGTTTGTTTAATGGAGTTTTCTGTAACAGTTAAATCCGAGATAAGTTAAGATTTACATTTGTCGCTATTTTAGGAGTTAATATTTCAAAGTGATTTTAAACATACATCTCTTACAGAAGTTTGAAAATTTGATTTATTTTGGCGTCACCTGTGCTCATTGAACATACATATAGGCGATGGCATATTAGAGGGTTTTTAATATCCAAAAAACATTTCATTTACAGTATAGTACGTACGAAAGTGTCCTCAACATTTTCTTCTTGCAGGAGCTTGCAAGAATTCAAACTGAAATGTCCCATTTTTGTGCTGTGAACAAGTGTAAAGTAAAGTTTTGCATTTTTTTTATTTTATATTTGTGTATATTACAGTCTACTTTATAAGCTTTCTTTGTATTTATTTTAGTTTTCCAAATTAATTATACCTTCTTTGATTTAAAGTAGACAACCCATTACATTGTAGTGTTAATGAAACATGAAAAACAGAATATGAACCGGTCATGATTTTTCTTATGTTGTGACAAGACATTGTATATCTTGATTAAGATTGTGCAAGGAGAGTCGATCAACAATTGTGATTTTACATCTAACATTCCACAGGGCTTTAATTTCTTTCCTGTTATTTTGTATCAGTTCTCCAAGCAAGCAATTTAAATATAGAATGTTTCATAAACATACAGTTCTTTAATTTCCTTCATACCTCCATTACATATAGGTTTTAATGATACCAAAAATTGTGTTTTTATTGTTATTCATGTATTTGAAAAGTTAAACCCTAACATCATGATGTCTTCCATTGAATTGCATAATGTCTTCAGAAATGAATAGTTGATTATGAAAAGTGTTTTATTCTTGCAAGTTCATTTTTCAGAACATTATTTTTGTTATTATTTTTTGGAAAATATATGCCATATCAATTATATTTGTCTAATATTCTTAAAAAATCTGAGCAATGGTAAGCCATTTCACTGCAACACAATTATAGCAATAGCAAATTGTATATGAATATTTGAAGTACTTGTGTCACACATTGTGATGCATTATTCTCAAAGAGAACATTTATTGTAAAGTATTGCTTGTATAGTTCAAGAATAAAGTGAATAAATATATGACCAAATTCATATGCCTGTACAGTTTTATCATTACAGATATGTATTGAAAATCTACATGTCTACCCCAGCATTAGTCGTGTACCTCTATATGAATATTTTGTTTGTTTCAGTGATCACTGGAATTACTTTTGCAGTGTAAGCTTGTAGATTATACTTATTTCTGGAAAGGAATGTTTAAATATAACAGTTTAAAAATGGGTGAAAGAGAATAATTACAAATTAAATCATTTATTTCTTCAATCAAAGCTGGTTAACTACTGTACATCAAAACCAAAGTGTACGTCAAGAGTCAAAAGGGCTACATAGGATTAATGTTCTAATGGTTCTCAGCAAACAATCTGAATCTTCACACCAATGTGGAATGTTAGTAAAAAAAAAGAAGAAGGAAAAGCAATTATTTTGGAAGATTTAATTTAAGGTTGGTTGAGAGAAAGTATTTTTCCTTCATAATACTACATTGAGGTTTTATTTTATCACACATTCTGCAAAAACAATTTCTTTTTTCAACACTTAACAAATTTCCAACTTCATCCTGAACCTAACACTATACCTGATCCTTCCATATATCCCAACTGCAACCCCAACCCTAGAATACATATTTAAAACATATAATTCACATTTTGCTTCAGAAGTTTAACCCAACAAAATGATGATTATTATGTTTCAATAAATACATGTCTATTTTACAGTAACACATTTGTTCATGTAAGATATAATATACAAAGTACAGATCTTATCAAGAAGCATTTTCATGACGAAGCACCGCCCCAAGGCTACTATGTTAGTCCAATGTGAAAGTCTGCATGTTTCTTTCAGTTCTTCACTTCAGCATCAAATGAGTCATCCAAGATATCCTCACATTTCTCACATGAGAGTTTGGTGGATCTCATCTGTTGAACAAGTCCTGGGTTGAACTGGGTAGCAAGGTCCACTTGCAAGAGCTGACAACGTACTACAATGTGATCAAATACAGGATTGCAAGTTTGCATTAACTTTTTACTCACAAGGTCTACCGTAAGTGCATCTGGTATGTAGACATTGATTTTCATATAGAATGATGTTAGGAAATTCACAGTTGTCTCTGTACTACTGAATTGATAAAGAAACAACAAACCAACTACACACGGAAAAATAAAACAAATCAAGAATACCGTTGATTAATTAATTGCTCACCTTGGATAAAAGTAAAAGTGCCCCCCCCCCCATCAAAAGAGTATTATTTCCTACTCTTCTCGTTTTTCATTAAGTACAAAGCTACAGAGAGGTTCAAACATATACAGAAAACAACTGATTGGGGGTAGTTTCTGGGTAGGTCTACTCACAGATGTCAGCCATGAGTTGCTGTCTGACAGAGTCCAACTCGGCAGAGAGCTTTTCTAAGCCCTGCATTTCTTTCTGGTAATCAAATTCCCCTTCACTGCTCTTCCCGTCTGGCATCCCATAGCTTGTAGCTGGCATGTCCTTTGGAAAGAAGAAAACAGAGGAAGCAATTCATATGAAAGAATAAGTATAATCAGCCAATTGTCTTTATCATTGACATTGGTCATTACCTTCAAAGTATCATCTAAATTAATTGCACTACCAAAGGAAAGAGGAAACTGTTATTGTGAAACAGGTTTTGTGTAGAATTTGTACTCATACATGTATAGTTCTTAAACTTTGCATGTGTTCTGACAAGTGACCAGACCTTTGGCATTCATGCCCAATGATGCCCCCAATGATATTTGGTAGTTACCAAAACAGTTTCTCATTTTTAATAATTTATACTCCTAGTGAATTTGAATCCAGCATTACGCATACAAACTTGTCATCCCTGATGTTATTGAAATGTATTAAGTTTTATCAATTTTTGTAATAACTGTATCAGACAGAGGACAATAGGGTCGAGTCTTCAAATATGTAAAGCCTAGCCTATTACATACGACTGTTAAATTATTGTGTTCAAAAGATAATATCTTGACATTTTACAGTCAATCTGAAACCTATATACATGAATCCCAAATCTTTCATCATGTACGATACCAAGTCGATCTACCCATTTCTCCAGATAGACCTTGACATGTATGTTCTTCATAAAATAAAGATTCTGAGAACTTAGATCTAGACAAAAATGATGTATTAAAGAAATTTAAAAATACATGCCTGCAATGTTTTTGACATGGGCTCTCCTGAAAGCATGAACCTGCAAAAGATAATAACAAAAATTGTTTGTAGTTGGAAAAAACAAAAACAAAACAAAAACAGACGAACAAAATTTTGTTGGCCGGCTGGCAGAAGGGCGTTAGCAACTCGAAAACTACTTTAATTTAAAGATTTGTTTTATATTTAAACTGCTTTTAAAACTTAAAAGACTTATAGAAATGTTATAGTAGAACACTGCCACAATTTTTTTCTCGGAAATGAGTCAGTTTTATAAAAGTTTGAGGCCTTTGATTCTTCTTAACGCTTCATTTTTTACCTGAAATTTGAGCTAACGCCCTTCTGCCAGCCATGTGACGAAATAGCAGCAACAAAAAAAGTAACAGATACAAATATTGTAATCACAAACTCATGGTCAATTAACTAACAAGAATATAGCATATCTAGATCTATGTAACTTAAGACAAAGTTTAAACGTTAAGTCTATTCATGATTAAAGAAATGACAGTGGTCTGGTTTGGGGAAAATTCTGGAATGATAACAAATTTTACTCTAATAATCTATTAATCATTAAAATCCTTAAGAACTTTGGTTAGTTCTGCATGTCCAACTGTGAGACCTAAAACTAGACTTGATATATTTGACTCAGTACACCCAAACCCGCGCTGCCCTAACTCCTGGGAGCTCCGACGCCGATGCGGAAGGCGGCATCGGAACTCCCTGGAGTTAGCGCTGCCCCATTAACCCAAGCCAAAGTTTTACTAAAGTAAAACTGAAATTGAGTTCTGCAATTCTGGCCAATTTGTATCCCTGTCCTGCTTAAACTAGAGTCTCAAAAGTGAAAAGATAATAGAAACTCCTTGAAGGATTTTCTGTTTCATCTAGTAGAGTTTATCTAAAGTAGATGTGAAGTTATACATTCAATGCAAATAATCATGATAATAATGCATTGTCTTGCGGACCGGTCCATGGCCCCAGGCCGACGGCCATGGCAGCCTAAACCAAAGCCAACGGGTGCCGAGCGGCGCAGGAGGAGAGGGAAATTTCAGTTTCGGCTGAACTCACTTCTTGTTCTCGTCGTGCTGCTCTGGATTTAAATCTCCACATGACCACATACTAGATTCGGGCATTCCGGTTCGTGAAGATGTATTCTCAAACAATTCTCTGATGCCGTTCCCTTTGTCTGTCATATCTTGCGATTTTGCCTGGGAAATCGATGTCAGAATTCCGTTGTCCACTTTGTTCGCCAACGCCATGTTTATCAATTTATTATGCAAATTTAATGGGAATGCACGCGCGCGTATATAACTGCGTCACTAAATAATACGCGCACCACAATCAATCACATGATTCCATCAACGCTTACGACATGTGGTCTCCTAAAAAGTGGAAATAAAACAAACAAACAAAAACAAAAACATTACAAAACTTTCGTGTTTTTTCTTCTTCTTTGTTTACAAAAATTAATATCTCTCCACCTTCTCTCTAATTGTCTCCCTCCTCCTTCTACCCCTTTTTTTAAACCTCTCTCCCATTTCCTCTTTCTCGATCTCCCCATCTCTCTCTTTCCCATCTCCTCTTCCTACCATCTTCTCTATATTTCTCTTTCTCTCCCCTTCTACCCCGCTTCCTCATTTTCCTTCTCCTCTGCTACTTTTACACCTTAATCTCGAGGGCATTCTATAAAAACATCACCGAACCATGTTAAACTAATGATCACAATACCATTTTAAAGGTCAAATTCCATAAATTAAATTATTATAAAAACATATCAACGAACCCAGGAACAGAAATATTTTACGCAACTGAATGAGATTTATTATCAAGTATTAGGCTGAAGTCAATTAAAAAAATTGTTACAATATCAAATGATATTCATATATTTACATAACATACAATTACTTTCAAACAGGTCAAGCAATACGACGTTTGGTCTATTTCGACTTGGTGTGCACAGTTGCAATACATTCTTTTAATACAAAAAACAATGTTGCTTGATCTTTCAAGCAAGACATGCATAACTAATAATATTTAAAGATTCAACTCAGTTGAAATACATTAAATTATGCATACAAATAAACAAATGAGAAAGAGCACACCTTACATTAAAAAGAATATGATTACAATTGTTTTCCAACTTTCATGGCTAAAGAGGTCATGAAGATATCTGCACAACTCCAAGTTGCACAAGTCGATTTTTCCCTAAGTAAGTCAATTTTATTGACCAAATTATGCAAAACATGTGTCATTACACCTACTACGTTGAATTTTACACGAGTTGAACAATTTTTTTGCAGTCTACAGCAGATTCAACTTTCACATAGTTAACTGTATTTGTGCAATAAATAGAGAATAGTTGGGAATTTGAGAATTTAGAAATTAAGGGATCTCTTTATAAGACTCTGTTGATCAAACAGAAAGGGCACTAAATATATGAAGTGTAAATAAAACCATAATCTTATCAAGAGCCAAACAGGATATGTGGATCAGTTGTGAAGCACAACAAAGAAGACAGCCAACTATAATTTATCCCTATAATGTAGAAATGTGTGCACCTCCATAGGGGTAGCCTCTCTCATTTAGGCTCTGTTAGTATGCTTTAATTTCACATTAAAGTTTGCTTGATTTTGTTATTTGTTGATTTTGTGTGTTTATTATTAAAGTTTTGGTTGGTAATTTTAATTCAGACAATGGTGCGCTTAGAAACACCCGTATTAAGCGCCTAATAAATGTTATGTATTAGTATTATTATTAAAAGATACCTAGGAAATAAGCCTCTTGTCTAGCTGCAACATTAACATACACATATGCTGCCTCTTAAATCATCACATGGCAATGAGATATATCTGATGTTCTTTAGGCAAACATTTGTTTGAAAGACAGCACAGCTATTTTACCCTTTTTAAGTTGTACACAAAATAAATAACACCACAAATATGCTGTTTTTTGCCTGTGCCAAATCAAGTTTCTAGATCATTAGAGGCTTCTATCCACATCATGATTACGGGCATTAAAATAGGAATAGCAAAGGCCATGCATTGAACGATTACCGTAATCCTAAAATTATCAAGGGGTGGGGGGGGGGGGAGCATTTGTCCCCTGTGCTGTATAGAAGTAGAAAATAATTCCACCATCAAAATACAATGCTAGCCCCAAAGAGCTAGAGAGGTCACTTTAACATTAATATGAGTATTGCAATTTAAAAACAAACAGTATCAACATAATAAATTATAGAATGCTCAAGAGAACAAAAAAAAAACATGTACGATATGAACATGGATTATACAGACAAAGAAAAAATTACCTGTGCTGGAGTATCCAGAAAAAAATACAACAAACAAGTTGTCTCCATTTTTTTGTACAACACAAAACAAATAATGGTAAAATAATGTGCATGTATGACTTCAATGTCCATAAACAAGTTCCTGCAACATACCCTCAAAGTTAATGTCCTTGTTTGAAAGAAAATATACAAAAAATAAAAAAACGCTTCTTTGAAATGATCATCTTGACGATGGTGGTTTGTATCTCTCCCAGTGCCTGTGATTAAGATGACTAAAATCTTCCAGAGGTGCGATATCACGAAGGTACTTGGCCAGTCTCATCAGCTCTTTGTCATGGTACCTGTTCTTATAGGCCTCCCGGAAAGGGCGGATCTGAAAATAAGGTGTATATGGGAGAATAAAATGTCAGTACACAAAGGTTAGACATACGAAACAAAAGGGAGAAGAAATGAAAAAATATGAATTTCGAGAAGAAGACTGTGCTCAAAATTTCGACATGACTTACGTTCTAATGAGATTTATTAGTTTGGGGGCTTGGGTAGTTATAAACTTAGAAGGCCCATAGTGGAGTAAAAATATGATACATGTGTAATTTGTTGCTTCTGAAGATGTCATGAGGAAGATAATTCAAAAGTGTAATTCAGTATATTTCACATATAATTATATTACATCTCCAAGTTTGTGTGCATGAATATGAGAAACCTTGAAGAAGAAAAAAAAGTTAAAGAAGGAGGAGAAGGAGAAGAAGATAAAGAGGAAGAAGAAGAAGAGGAAGAAGCAACAGCAGAAAAAGCAGTAGTAGTAGAAGAAGTAGTAGAAGAAGTAGTAGAAGAAGAAAGGAAGAAGAAGCATGTGATGTAGTAATGTGGTTGTTGATGATGACTGATGAAATGATGATGATAGAGAAGAAGATTAAGGAGAAAGGACACGATAACAACCGTTACAAATACATTTTGCTCTTACCTTGAGGCCATTTTGTGGATTCATCAAGAAGTTCCTACGAAGATCGTCAAACATGATGGTGTTCTTGGGGTTGTATTGCTCATATTTGCCCCAGATAACACCCAGGGGTTTCGTCTAAAAATTGAAAAAGATTAACAGTCAACAGATTTTTTTATTTTAAATAGCAAAGCTGGAATTAAACAATTTTTTCTCCATAACCCATTGAATGCTATGCTATACAACAGAGTAAAAGAGATATATTCAGTGACTAGCAAATGTCAAGATGTTGATTTGACAAGTAATATATACCCATTAATTAGAAGCTTTCATATTCACTATGAGATCATGAGATTGATTGATTAGCATTACTGGGTATGTAGAATAAAAGAGAAAGAAAGAGAGAGAGAGAGAGAGAGAGAGAGAGAGAGATAGACAGGGAGAGAGAGTGAGATAGAGAGAGAGAGAATACAGAATAAGAACAAAAGAAGAGGGATATGAGTAGGGGAGGGGAGTGGTAAGGAGGGAGAGAGAGCGAGATTTTAACTGTGAAGCCTAACATCTTTTAAAAATAAAGAGGTATAAAAAAATACTCAATGACTGTTGTTTCCATACCTCAATTATACCATATTTCTGAGTATGTATAGTGATGCAAGCTCTGCTGTCTACCATGAATGCTAATTTGTAGTTTGGATTATCAGCAACTCCAAGTTCTCTCATCTTCACGTCAATCCATTTCATATTGGTGGCAGCTATACCAAAGGAAAGATGAAGATTGAAGAGTAAGCAACATTTATATTATAAATATAAAATATAAAGCTATATTGAACTTCTACATATATCTAACAGCAATATTTCAATTTAAGCCTATGTACAGTTTTGTTAAGGCATCAAAAAGTGTCATCATAATTCTGTGATTGCTGTGCAGTTTGACAATTCTTTCAGATATTTTGCAACAACTGTATAGAAATCCATTGACATTACATCTAAATATGGGGCAAATGAAGCTTTTGATACAAGTAGAGATAATATTTATCAGATTTCATTCTGAATTTCTTCTTGCTACCATTACTGTTTATAATCTGTACACTTTTTTTCAACTTACACCAGATGGCAATGTCATAATCCTCATAGGCTGATGTAAGAAATTCATGTAGATTAGGTCTCATCAACTCCAAGGCATTCTCAGCAACAGATCGGTGATCTACGCAAAGGATAGAACACAATCATAATCACAAGCATATACAACAGAAGAGAGATTTGTGCAAATCGAAAATCAAACTAAAATGGTTCACAAACCATCTCTATATAGCTGATGAATGTTTTGACTGTAAATGCCTAGTCCAGAGAAGAAACATAAAGCAAAACAAAACAAAGGAAAATTGAGATATTTTTTTTAATTTATGATGTTATTATATACATAGACTGATACTTTTCTTAACCATTTATCAACATATCTGGATTATAGATAAATTTCTTGAATTATGCCTCTGATTTGTTATTTTCACTTAAAATATTGTTTGAGTTTCTCTCAAGGCATTTGTATTAGGTATGTATTATTCTAGAGGTCATGATTGAGAGTTCAGGCTATATCTTTCACTGGCTTTGCTTTATACTGCATGTTTAACTTAAACAGTCAAACCTGTCTTAGTGGCCACCTGTATTGTCTCCGTCTAAGATGGAACATGTGTTGAAGAATCTGCATATAAAGGCCACCTGTCTAGAGTGGTCACCTAATATGGTTCCTTTGGGTGGCCTTAATAGAGAGGTATGACTGTACATAAATTTCATATGTAATGCAGCTTACCAAAGAAAGTGTAATCCACATCTAGAACAAGGAGTTTCTTTCCCGGCCTGGACTCATTCACTACTTTGATCTCGTATTCCTTGACCCGTCGCTCCACTTTCTGCAAGTACTCTTCCCTGTTTAGAAACAATCAATTCACAGTTTCACTTTTAATTCAATCTTTTAGGATTAAAAAGATGATAAGTGAATCTTTATTTTATGACAAAATACTGAATATGTCACAAGTTTCATGGAGCAGAGAATCAAATCATATGAAATGCATAGCACCTGACAATAAAAATCATGCTGGAAAAAAGTAACCATAGTTTTATATTTTTCATAGTCCATAAAGTTGTCAGTAGAACATTACACTGATATAGTAGGCCTCAAATAAAAAAAATTGTTGTTGTTGCTATGATTCCCTACTCTCAAAATGACTCTAATTTAAAACACTTTATTCTTCCCACTTTGCTATTGTAATCCTATTCACTTTCACTAAACATCTAGCATTTATATTTTATCTCATTTGGAGATTTTTTATTTGGATGATCCTGCATCCTAAGCCTATTGGTCTTATGTCCACATATCACTCTAAAATGCTATTTAAAAGCTGGAAAGACAAATAGGATGAGAGACTTTGATTTTTAGAACATTCATCTTTTGAATGTAACTAACCCACTGACCTTCTTTCTGTTGACACTTCTTCATCTTCAATGTCAAAGTCATCCACCACCTCGCCGATGTCAGTTGGCTTGGCATTGGCTGCGATGATCGTCTCCTCTCGAGTCCCCATCATCATGATCTTGGTGTTGGGTTTGATGTTGAGGGCACATAGTTGGACGTCGTCTCCTGGCGGTTTGCCTTCAAATATCAAATTATTTAACAAAATCTATTAGAACTATAATTATTAGACCTTGAAATATTTACTAATACTACTCTGTAGTCATTGTAATCGACTATTTGTAAGTTTTGAAAGAACCAATTCAATAAAATCTCTGGCGTTCTCTGCTAACTTTGGTCACCCAATCATACACACAGTAGACTAGTACTGTAGTAGTTGAAGGGACATACATTTTGTATTTGGTTTGCTCACTCACTCACCACAAAGAACTTTGCGCATTGAGTGCTGTACAGTGAGTTTACGCGCTTCCATTTGCTGATCTGCTCGAGTGGCTTCAAATTTAAGTGAGAGAGGGCCTACTTAACTTAAGCGCAACTTAACTAACTTCAATGGCAATTTTGATATGTCATATTTTAAACAGGTGACGCACACATGAAATTGCACACACATAAAATAGAAAAATCAACAAACATTTCAGAACATTTTTCCAGTTTGGACCTTAAATATGACAAAAATGAGAATTGTTCAAACTTGAAAAATAGTTATGTAAGACTTAAACTTAAGGAAAATAACCTTTTTTAGGATGCTGAAAAAATCATAACAAATAGAGGGTTTACTGAAATATCATAATTTTGGTATCGGATCAAACAGAAATTCGCAAGCTTTCTCCTTGCACCACTATCTTATAAGTATATTGAGTGAACGTAAGCCAGCGATAGCCAATAAGAAGGGCCCTTGTCGGAGATTGGATGAACGTTATGCGCATGCGCTAAAGAAATGTAGAGGTCTTCTTACCTAAAGTTTTATGTGGTCACTGTCTTTGAATTTGAACTTTGACTCTGTCTTGACTTTGTATTTCTTTTACGTTCTATTTTATCGAAATCACAATGACACAGTTTTGCGACCATCTTTTAGATTCATTAATTTAGGCCTTATCGTCATCGTAGTCCGCTCTCATTCACACTGTACACACACGTTTTCGTGCTAAGTCTATGGAGGTGGATCGAAGTCCCCCGCACGCAGACGCAATAAAGCTAGCTGTGTAAAGAAATAAGAGGCGACTCAGATCACGATAATCATAATGCTGATCAAGCGCCACACTTTTTATTAAACAGTGCTGCAGAGGCCAGAGCTCGAGCGACAAGGGCAGTTCACGGCCGCCCGCGGGCCTGGCCAGAGGTTCTGCTAGCTGGGCCTGCGCGCTGAGGCGCTGGGTCGCGCGATTGCATAATTTTATAAACAACAATTGAATAGCATGTTCCCTCTACCTTTAAACTTCAATCCAAGAATTTTCTGCCGTTGTGGTAATACCCCAGTTTTCTCATGAATTGCTTCTTTCAAATATTTCACGGTATCGGTACCAGTAACTTCTGTGAATTCATATTCTTGACCGCTCCACTTAACAATGAGCTTCATGGGCGCTGCCATCTTGGAATATGAATGAGACAAATGTAACAGTTTGTAAATTCTAAATTTAAATAGTTTTTAATTAGTATATGTCATATAAGTAATCAACAAATATTTTAAGTCAAATTTAATATTTAAAAAATCTTATTTTGACTATTAAATGACATGATAAGTCTAATATTTTGTTCACTTAAACTGGAATCAGTGTCCCTGCCACTAAATCCTGCATAACGGCCACATCCCGCTGAGCTTATGTACATGTCTGCTGCACTAGTGGAGGGTGTGTACACTACATGTACATGTACCTACCTCGGCGCTAATTTAGTGCATATTGTATTGGGTGCAGGTGAAGTGCAGTGCCAGCCATAAACTAGGATTTAGGACGAGATAACATCCGGAGAAAATAATGGAGTCCCAAATTCAGCAACAACCCACCAGCGGAAGGGGCCAAGGGCAAGCAGAAGCCAAGAAAGATGTGGTAAGCATAATTTAAGGAAGGACCAGAAAAGAACAACAAATAAAAACAAAGCAAACCAAAGAAAACCGATTTAATTTACAAATAAAAATGGAATTTGAATAGAATTGGTTTTGTCTTTTGTTTGTTTACATTGTTTTGAATGAAAGTTAAATTATCAACTCAAATGAATGAATGCATGAATGAAATGTAAAGTGATGTGAACTGGATGCCAATGGACTGGTATAATTGGGACTCTTGGCAGTACTTTTGATTTTAAATAAGAAAGTTGTTGATAATAATATTGTCACATTCCAGAAAAACTGTTATTGTCATGTGTCGTAGAAAACCGAACATTTCTGTCTTTTATTGGTTAGCCCAGGGCTTAAATTAATCCAAGGCCACCAAGGCCATGGCCGTGGATGCCCCTTTGATTGGCCTCAATGCCCCTCTAACTGGCCTTGGAGATTTTTTGTGCCCTTTCCAATTCTTCCTATTTGTGCTGTAATATAGGAATGTGCCCTACAGAAAAGTGGCCTTGCCCTAAAAATACTGAAATTTAAGGCCTGTTAGCCTCTTAATGGGTAGGGTCGCGAAACGACTCCTCCGACCCTACCCAAATAAGACTTAAGAGGCTAACAAATGAAAGAGACAGAAATCTTCGGTCTAGTGACTAGTGTCGTAGAGGCTAGAGCCAACTTAGACCGAAAATTTCTGTCTCTTTCGTTCGTTAACCTCTGATTTGGATAGGATCGGCTCGTCTTTTTCCGTTCGTTAGCCTCTGAATTGGGTAGGGTCGGCTCCTCTAGCCTCTGATTTGGGTAGGTCAGCTCGTCTAAAGAGGAGGAGTCGACCCTACCCAAATCAGAGGCTAAAGAACGAAAGAGAGAGAAATTTTCGGTATAGAGCCAACTTAGACCGAATTTTCCGTCTCTTTCGTTCGTTAGCCTCTTATTGGGGTAGGGTCGGCTCTCTCTTTAGAGACGGAAACTGTTTATACACATTCCCTTGATAACGCCACGGCCATTTCAGGTCGTATTGTTATGCCCCCAAAATCCCCCAAAATGTCATTTTACCTCATGCATGTTATATTGTAAATTAGGCCTAGGCTATAATAAATCAGTTCCACTTACCAACTTGAATGAAATAATCAGTTTAATGGTCTTTTTTTAGGAAATTATGGGTCAAAATCGAAATCCATGTTGAAGATCTTTTTCAACATGGATTTCGATTTTGACCCATAATTTCCTAAAAAGGGACCATTAAACTGATTATTTCATTCATTATTACTATAACATGCATGAGGTAAAATGACATTTTGGGGGATTTTGGGGGCATAACAATACGACCTGAAATGGCCGTGGCGTTATCAAGGGAATGTGTATAAACGGTTTCCGTCTCTAAAGAGAGAGCCGACCCTACCCCAATAAGAGGCTAACGAACGAAAGAGACGGAAAATTCGGTCTAGAGCCAACTCAGTTGGTGCACACTGCACGCACATATTTGTGTGAATAGGCAGGAATTTATTGCTGATGGAATTGGAATGAATTTGCATGATTTTCATAGAAAGGAGTTGCAGGTTAAAAAAGAACACATTTTTAGCTTTCTTGCATATTACCATGGATATTCACAAAATTGTGAATGAAATTGAGAAGATACTTGTACAGAAAAACAAAGGTTACTGAAGACCAAGAGGAACTTCAGGTACAAGGGCAATCACTTCTAAATTCTTCAAAAGAGCACTTTGTAAGAGTTCAGAGAGGCACATGCAGTGACATTTGTTGACAATGATCTCTTATTATTACCTTTTATTACCGGATGTTTGTGTAATTATGATCCAAAGTAGCTCACAGTATAAAAGACATTTGGGAGATTTTAATGGAAACATGGAAAGTTTAAGTTTGCACAATAGAGCAATTACGTAGCAAAAGTTATGTTATAGATGGGGATCGACCTTGAAAGAGTCAAATTTTGTACATGCAGTGCTTACAGGTGTATACTCCCAGGTGCCGGGTTCCTCCTGTCCCAATACTGACGTTATTTGATCAACAACAACAAAAGATGTTAGAAATAGAATACATGTACAGTATGTGTGGCTTAAAAGGGCACTTTGTAAGGTTTTAGAAGGGCATGGTATTAAATATTCATTAATATGTCTGAAATTGCTCCTTTTTCGCAATGAAGTACGGATGTCACATATTACACATGTAGTTTAAACACGCATATTTTAGTATGAAGGGGGCATATTTCTTCTGACCTAAAATTGGAAACAGTGAAAAGCTTATTTGATCTTTGAAAAGTGGCACTGTAAATGCCTGTGAACATGTGAGTGTTTACTCTAGCTGCCTTCAAACCCCTTCTATCATTTCATAGCGTTGTTAGGGGTGCCTGTTGGTAAAACATAGACCTGCTCCAGCTCTTAAGAGTATTAGATCTTTATCGGACTTTAGAGTAGTTTTTTTTATTATTAGAAAATAGGGGAAATATATTTGAGAGGGGAACTAATATAAGAAGTGAAAGGGGGCTCTTGTTGAAAATGACTAGGGGCACTGATAGAGGGCAATGATTCCCGAGGAAAGACTCCCCCAAAGCAGCATTTTCCTCTAAGGAAATTGCATAGTTTCTGGATTATATTTCTTACTTAAAGCTCCAATTAACAATAACAACAACAACGATAATGTACAATTTACTTCCATGAATGTAAAGAAAGGCCAGAGTTTCTTTATAGCTTAAAAAAGAACAGAAACATACTAATTACTATCTACAAGTACTTGGTATTTGGTTGGGTAATCCCTTTGGCAGCTCACTCAGGAAGCTATACTGGGAAAACGACATGTACATTGTAAATGAATTTACTTTCTTATTTGTAAATAAACATGTTATGAAGTTTGTCATAATGTAGATCCAGTACAGTCTAAAGTAAAACAGGTGCACATCCTATCCTGCCTGTACTGATAGCTCTAACTGCATGCATGCTATTTTTATTCAGGCAGGAAATTGTTGATTATTATCATCATTTACATCCTAAACTGCAAAATTCTTTAGGTCTAGCCTTTGTCCTTGATATCCCTTGAGAGTAAGTTTTACCGAACAATACACTAGTTCAGAAAGAAACCAAGGTTCTTATTTTAAAGATTTTATTTTATTTTATTTGTAAGGTGCCGAACCCATGTGAAATCCAGTGCTCAAGGTGCACTTGTAAAGAAAAAAAGAAAAGAGAGAGAGATCACATAAAAGTATCTGCATTGTAAATAAAGGAACATAAGTAAGATGGGACATACAAAAATGACAGAACAATTGATTATATGCCGAATTAAACAAAAATGCTACAGATTATTTCAAACATCATATTTTACAAGAACATATTATGGTCTCTGTTGTCTCTAGATTTAGAACATGTAAAATATACTGTGATAGAAACATGATCTCGTAATAAAAATTGTTCAAAACCATTCTAAACAGAATCCAAAAACAAGAGCAACATTGATTGTTGATTAATTTTACAACAACTTTGCCTACATAATATACACTTGAACATTGGGACATTCCTTGGGATCTTCTAAAGATGCTTAAATACCTTGTGAGTTAATTCATAATAAAATTAGTATGTTGTCTGGAAACATGTACTGTATGTCCTTCAATGTTTTTTGCTTTGCCTAGTATTCATTTCCCTGCTATTTCAGGGAGTTTACCTACAGTCATTTTGTACCAGTAATAATAAGATTTGCAATCATATATCCAGTTATACACTGTGCCTGGTTCAAGTCTTGAACAATGTAACATGATCATGTGAAACCTGTGCAAATGTGTTCGTATCCTACTTTCACTTAGGGGACCCTGTACTGCTTAGCGAACCACATCCTGCTATGCTTGGCGTACCTCATGTCAAGCGTAAGGAAAGCCAGGGTGTATGATGATTAGTCATGGCTCCCTCCTAGTACAGTCTGTGCTATATAATACAACACTCTTTAATACAGGCAGCTTTAAAGGGGAAGTCCACCCGGATATCTTTCTCTCAACAAAAGCAGAAAAATTAGAGAAAGAATTTAGTAAAAGCTGGAGCGATATCCGGTTGCAAAATAAGGAAAGTTTTGAATTTTTGAAGTTGTCATCAGTGAAATACAAATTGGCAACACTGACGTATCTTGCAAGCTATTCTCCAATTTGCTTTGTGCAGAATATTTCATCAATTTTTCATTTCTTAGTTTAATATTGATGGCGGAATAAACTTGTTTCATGGTGGAGTTTTATTTTTGTAAACATCTATGCCATAATTATAAACATAAATACATGTACTGTAGGGTGAACGTATGATTGAAAATTTCTATAGGGAAAAATATTAATTTTTTAAGATTTTCAAGAAATATTAACCAATCAATTATATAATAACAATACACATGACATGATACAATCTTTAATTTTGTTCCAATTTCTCTCTTTTTTTTGGAATGCTTCTACTTCACATACATTAGTGTATTAAACTAATACATGTAATGGCTTTACTATAAACAACAAATCACATTTTAGAAAAGACGTTTTTACATGGCAAGTACGCTGTAAATGTACACGTTGGTACAAATCAGCTGTCTCTGTTGCGTGGGTATACTGCAATATTATTGGCCTATCTAACACACAGTCTCTGTGTATAACTCACAGTAAACAACATTGTATAGTCTGTTAGTCAATATAACTCAGACAATGTTTGTATACTTCCTGTGTATCAAATCGCTTTTTGTTTTACAATATTTGTTTTTTTCATCTAGTGGTTCCATTTGGAAACTTTGCCCTTCCCTACTCTTATTTTGGTACGTAGGGTCCATGCTAGAACATTGTCAGGACTCACTGCAGCTCTAAATGTCAATTTTTACTCCTAATATGGACATTCCAGATAAATCAACTATTCAATGTAAACTTTGCATGTAAAGTTGGAGCTTTATGCAAATATCAATATTCCTATCCCCATCTAGGATCCTACATAAATGTCTTTGATAGAATATTTGGACCAAAGTGTGATAATGATTGATGGTTGTCTGCTATGAATAGCTTTTATCCTGAATACACTACAGTATACATGTATGACAAAATATTTAGTAGTAAACTTGCCAGATATAGTCCATTTTTCCATAGCTGTAGTTTAACATGCCACATTTTGCTGAACTACATGTACATGTACCATTAGTACCCTGACAGTGCTTTCCATCATGCATACTACTATGAATACAATGCTGCCACCTATAGTGCTGGGACCGTGCAATGCCAAAATATAATATATTTATTTCTAGTACACAATTGAAATTCACTGTACAGTACAAACATTAACATAGGAATAAGACTTGCACTCATAAGGGGAAAAAATGTAATTTCTGTGTACTAGTTGACCTATCAAGCATAGTGTGCATTTGAATTATAAAGAATACCATTATGAGGAATAAATTGGTAAAACACAGAAAACATTCCTTTTTGGTCATTCTGTACAGTATGTTTGTCAGTAAAGAGGGAGGAATCATAGAAGTTAGTGGGAAAAGAACCGATATTCACATATAAACTTGGAAATGATGTAGATTTAGCATGGCCTTTTATCTTTTAGAGAATTGCTCATTAACAATAAGTTATTTTCAAAATCATATTTCAGTTGAAAATGATATTTTTGCAAAAACCCAAAGTGCCTTTTACATATACAGTATAAGTTTTAGCAAGTTGTATATCATCAGAAGATCAAGTAGGCAGATCAGATTGACTAACACATCACATGACACCTGATGAAGGTAACAACAAAGCTGGAACACTCAAGTTTGGAAGCAATCTGAAGTATGACGACAGGTAGTTCCCTGACTGGCTCTTTGGTCTCTGTGTCATACTTAGCCACAACATACTGTAGCACTCCAAAGGGAAGTAAAAAACAACAGGGGAGAAAGTTTGAATATTGTTACTCACTCAACAACGGCACGGAGGCCATCTCTTCCCCTGTCTCTTTGCCTGTCACCCATGGTGAGAAAGTGTGTCGTCCTTCAATTCTGCTGCTGGTAGAGAGAGACGGCTGAGGGAGTAAGTAATTCCTTGAAGTTAACAGAAGAACTCTGAGAGCCAAGGAGCTGTGTCTGTGCTTCTTGATTCATGGAGTTTGTCCGCAAGGCTGCAACTCTTGTGTGACATCGATCGTGTCAAGCCCGACCGCAGAGCATGGACATGGGATTCAGGAAATTAAACTTGGCAATAAACAGACAAAATCTACTGATCAAGCTGAACCCCAACGAAGCAACCAGGCTTGCTACGGTTAGAGTGTACAGCGCTTGAAAACTTTTGTTTCCTGCACTGCGGATTTCCTCTTAAAGGATACACTACATTTTCCTGTCCTGAACCATTAAAGTTATAGGAAAAGTATTTTGGAGTGGGTGTGGGTGAAGGCTCATGAAGTTTCACTTCGCCATTCTAATCAGTGTTTTTATGTGATCCAGCAGTTGGCAACTTCCTGGCGCTGATCTTTATCTCGTTGATGTCCCTCGGTCAACGCATTGGTTGGTTGTATTTTCCTGTGTACATGTACAATGTAGTTGGAACAATTGTATCCTGCCCATGCTCTAGAGCAGACTTGAGAACAATCTCGCTAGAGATTCGAAGTCATATCAGTTCTTCACATCATCCATGCGTAGACAAACTCGAGTCGTGTTTCTACGAAGATCTGTGGATAGTGTTTTGTGTCCTTTTGGATCAGACGTTTGGAGAAACCACGGCCTATGAAATGGATTAGTGGATTAATTAATGGGATTATCCATGTTGATTGTTTTTGTTGATGTAGTTTACACAACAGGATGGAAATTATGCTGTGGAGTAGTATAGAGTCAGTCATAATCAAATTTGTTTAGGGTCTTTTTATTGTACAACTTTCATAATACAAGGCACCTCCTAGTGGCAATTTACGGTGCCCCCTGTAAATGTGCTGGTAGGCATTTGAACACTTGCTGGTCCTGAATACCCTTTAGTCAACTATTAAATGTGTAATTCTTATGAGAGGATATCATGGGCCGTAGCCTTGTTCATATGTTCATGGATTAATCTGGATATCATTTGATTACATAAGAGCTCTGAGTTGTCTCTTCCCTGCTTACATTACTCTTTGATAGAGTGCATTTATTTTGGAAATGTACATGAATGTTGATAATACCATTGATTTCTGTAGTCACCAATGATCACCAATGATCGAAGTTGCCAAGAGAGAAATTATCATCCGAGTGGAAATCCATGTAGAAGTTTATTACTTGCTCCATTGTAAGCGAGTCAAAGAGGAGCAGTGTTCCATACCTTCAAGATTTAACTTTTCAAATAACCAGTCATCAAGTGAATCAAAATGGAGGAGGATTCTACCCCAAACAGGAGCAGCCAGAGTTTCAAGAACAAACAGCTCAATCGCTTATCGGGCGTCTTCAGGCCAATGTCCAAGAGCAGACCGACCAGTATAGGAAGCTCGGGTCTCTTTCGCAAGCCCAGCTTCACTGGACATTTCTCCGGCCGCGTAAGCAGCAGCAGTAGCAGTAGTAGCAGCGGAGTGAGTAGCGGTAGCAGCGGTAGCAGTGGTGTTAGTAGCGGTGGCAGCGGTGGGATCGGCGGATTGAGCAGTGGGGGGAGCAGCAGTGTGTGGTCGTCATTGCGGGAGAGTACCAAGAAGAGACGGGCCCCGTCCCCTCCTGATCATCCAGGGGGATCCCCTAGTAGGAGAGCAGGAAACAGGTCCTCTGGGTACAGGCCGGTCTTGAGGGTGGTTAAAACCAAACCAAGACTAAAAGGTTTGGTAAGGTTATTAAATCATTACTCTGACTATCCAAAAAAAAATCTGAGTATCTTCCTCGCTGCCTGCTCTATTCATTCATTCATTCATTCACTCATTTTGGTTTATTGAAAGAAAATTTGTTGTAAAAACACTATTTAACAGCCCAAAGACTGATACCGTATACAGTTGTATATAGTACATAGTTGGATTGTTCATAGTTATTTAGAAGAATCCAGTGAATTCAACAAAATTGACAAGAAAGAAAAATTGAGGTTAGAAATGAAGAAGAATTTGTCAACATATTTCAATTCAAATTGATAATAAACATAAACAAATTTCCAATTATATAATAAAGAGATAAAAGGAGAAATGAAAGAGAAAAAGACAAGCTGGGGAAGATGGCAAAGAAAGAGAGAGGAAGAGGAGGAAAGTGTTGAGAAAATGGAATAAGTGTGCCATTTCATTTGATCATAGTTTACATTTGAATTTCAGTACATGCATGTCAATTAGCATATAATTATGTGGTAATTTATTGCAGATATAATTACATGTAATGTGTCACTTGAAAAGTAAAAGAGTGATAATCACAATGAAATAGATACTGATAATTTAGCTTGAAACTATACACGTGTTTAATCAAACATTAGGAGGAAATACAAAAAATGTGTATAAATAGAGTGGTGAAGTGCGACGTCATAAAAAAACTGTTTTGAGAATTTCTCAATTTTAATTTCATTTTCCGAAAGAGCACCAAAAATAATGTACACATGTCGAAAATCAATTGAATATGTTGAGTATTGGCTGAGATATGACCATCTGAATAAATATATTTCTAATTGGAACTCAGTGTTATTTTGCTCCGGTTCATAATATTACGAACCAGAGCAAATAACACTGAGTTCCAATTAGAAATCTTTTTATTCAGATGGTCATATATCAGCCAATACTTAACATATTCAATTGGTTTTTCGACATTTGTACATTATTTTAATGCTCTTTCGGAAAATGAAGTAAAAATTGAGAAATTCTAAAAATACATTTTTATGATGGCACAGCTTCGGTACTCTATACATCTTGTGTATGCGATGAGCAAAACTCGGTAGAGTTAAAGCAGGCGTAAAGACAGTAAGATTACTTCCATGATGAACAAAAATAAAGTTAAACTAAAAAACATAACATCTTCAATTTAGTGAACAAGCAAGGGAAGTGCCTAGTTTTAGAAACGGCTCTAAGAGAAACAAAGATATTGAAACAGAGGTATAAGGATATTCAAAATTGTAGAAGAATAACATTGGATATATAGTCAAGGAAAAAAAGGAGGAAAAATAGAAAAGAAAAGAAAAGAGAAAAAACAAACAAACAAGAGAGGAGCTAATGGAAATGGAAAGAAATATATCATCTGAAAAGGAGATGGACAAAGATAAAGAAAGAAATAGAGGGGGAGAGGGGAGAGAAGAAGTACTGGAGAAGAGAAAAGAGGGTACTTAGCAGTGAGACAGTGACAGTTAAAAAGTAGATAGAAAGGAGATGTATATATATTTAAGGTACAATGAAATGATAAATAGGCAACTAAGATCTTTTTTCAAATGTCCAAAATGCGACAGAAAATCTGCTCATCTTCTGAAAAAAAATCTTTTTATACCTTTCTACTCACTTTAGCATTCTGTTTCATTTTATTCTCCTAAATAATGAATTGGTATATATTTATTTTCTAAATCTTTTCCATTTCAGTCAGGAACTGGGCTGTTGATGTCTGTCATCAGGACACTCTCTGCAAGGTGAGTTGATAATTTTGAAGGATACCAGTAGACACTTTTAGTGAATTATGCTTGAATCTATTTCAAAATGCTGGAGAAAAAAAAGTGGTGAAGTTATTCTAATTTTGATTCAGCCTGCAACATTTATCCCTTTAAAGGTGAAATTCAAAGAAAATCACAAATATGTCAACTAATGTATGACTAGAAACTGGTAACATAACAGATGGCCATCGTACAAGTTATAGGTCAACTACATATCGGGTGATTTATAAAAAAAAACAAATACAACCACCTCCATAGCAGCTGGGATATACCAGAGATTCACCGGAAAAATAACGATGTTTTAATGACGTCACTATATGGACCAACACTGCCCAAGCAGACGACCTCCCATAGAGAATGAACATAATTGCACAGCTATTATTTCTCAAATTATAATGAGTTTAATGTATATAAATGTAATGGCATGTCAAACCATTCAAAAGGGGATATGACCCGATTCTGATAACTAAAATCTTTTGCTTGTAAATACACAGGATAGGGGGTAATTAACAATCAAAGAAACCAGACTTTCAAATTGAAAACCCCCTGGAATAATATTAAGGACGGCATTTGTTCGCTCTTGAAACGCCGAACATACCCCGGTGTGTGCAGCTGAATACAATGGCGTCTTATTTTGTTTCCAAGCGACAGATTCCTTTATTTTTGTATCGCTGCATTTGTCATCAAAATAAAACCATGCGCGCGGGGTTAAGAGTGAGGCAATAGATTACGGTAGTGAAGTAAGAGAAAGAACTCAAGAAAAGATGAAAACACAGGCACTGAAAATGTGTGAGATGTCATGGGGCATCGTCTGCTTGTGCAAGTCATGTCCATACTGTGATCTCACACATATCAGCAGCGTTCGGAGAGCTCTTCCGGTGCTATGCCGGGGCTGTATTTAAGCGTTTTGTAATTTATAATAATCATTACTTCGAATGTTTCCAAGCATTAAATTTTGATAACCTTGCCGAATCAAAGTTTCAACTTTGCAATAATGAAAATAAATTTAGTTTTTAAAATCAATGAATATCAACTTTAAGAATTTTAAAGTCAAATATGAAAGTTCCCATGCAATGTACAGAACAGGACCTGTGCTCCAATTAAAAAAAAAAAGATTTTGAGTTTCCTGTCCCTACCAGATCGTTTTGGAAGAAAAATTGTTAAATCCTTGAACTTTAATTTTAGCCCTCAAATCTGGCCTCTCATGACAGGTAAACAGTTAAAACTGTATGTACATGAACCTATTGCAGTTCTATGTAGGCAGGGGCATGTTGCAAAATATTTCTTGACATCTATCAAACTGCTGTGTTTCTTAAATTCTATTTTTTATGGGACTTAAGTGAACTTTGATTCTTGCGATGGGCCCCTTTGTTATTCATTGCATCTGTTATTTCACTTTATATTAATCAGCAGTTAAGCACAGCAACTAGATTATGCCTGTCTAACAGAACATGAAAAATCTCCTCATTATCGATCCATCCCCCACATGTCATAAAACGTTACTGTACAGTACAGTGTACAGTATACATTTCATGTGTTGAGAATGTCCAAATGTTTATTTATTATTTGGGTCATGTTATTGAAGTCACCAATCATTAATTATTTTTAACGATGAATCATTTTTGTTTCCCCATTTCTTGCCTCCGTATGATAGTGAGGATGAGCAGCAGAGGGGTGTAGAGAAAGCAAGGCTGGAGAAGGCATACAGGGAGTGTGACAGGAAACTTGACAAGCTTATCACAGGTGGGTCTATCACAACCAAAGAGTTTCCTCCCTATGTCTGTCCTTCCAAACTTTATATATGCCTGTCATCCCTAGTCTATGATCTAAACTATGTTTGGACCATCCCGACCAAGAGATTCCTTTCTTTTATCTGTCTTCTGTAGTCTACCTCTCAAAAATCCCTTGTAACCTGCATTATACATGTGGGTTTACAGGAAACTTGACAAGCTTATCAGAGGTGGGTCTATCACAACCAAAGAGTTTCCTCTTTATAGCTGTCCTCTAGTCTACCTTCTGAACTTTAAATATCTGGCTTTCTTGTCTACGTTCTGAATTATCCCAACCAAAAGTTTCTTTTCTTACGTCTGTCTTCTATAGTCTATCTCTCAAACTGATGTGTGACATACATGTACATGTGGGTTTAGAGGAAACTTGACAAGTTTATCAATGAGGTGGGTCTATCACAACCAAAGAGTTTCCTCCATATGTCTGTCGTCTAGTCTACCTTCCAAACTTTAAATATCTGTCTTTCTTAGTCTATAGCTGTTCTAAACTCTGTTTGGACTATCCCAACCAAGAGTTTCTTTTCTTATGTTCGTCAGTCTTCTGTAAGTCTACCTCTCAAACTCAATTGTAAACTGCATGGATGTTTAGAGGAAACTTGACAAGCTTGTCACATGTGTGTCTACCACAACCGAAGACATTCCTTCTTACATCTGTCTTACAATGTACCTAGTCTTACCTAGTCTACATTTCAAACTTGGTGCGGGTCTATATCATTGGTTCCTTGTATTATCTATAGTCTGCCTCCCAAACTCATGTGTGACGTAGGTTTAGAAGACACTTGACAAGTTTATCAAAAGTGGGTCTATCACAACCAACGAGATTCCTCCTTGTGTCTGTCTTCCCTCGTCTACTTTCCAAACTTGATACATGGATGTGTCTTTCTTGTCCGCCATTTGTAGTCTACCGTCCAAATACAATTCTTACATAGGTTTACAGGAAACTTGAAAGGTTAAATCACAGGTGGGTTTCCTGCTTATATCTGTCTTCTCCGGGCCCTGTCTTATAAAGAGTTGCGATTGATTCAAATAAAACTCTTTGTAAGACAGGGCCCTGATCTACATTCCAAACTTGGTGTAGCTCTAGCACAACATAAGACTTTCTAACGCCTGTCTTCTTTAATCTGCTCGCCAATTAAGATGGAAATGACCGAGTATTCATTTTTAGTTTTTGGACTTGTCTAGCTAGACCAATGTATACATAACATGAGTTACGGTATGGTGTTATGAATGAGAAGCACAGACAGCCTGCCATTATTCGACAGATGGAATGGGAAGAGCAGAATTGATGATTGAGTTTGGCCTCTCCTTGTGTACATTCATGGTAAAACATTTTCAGATATACATGAGTTGCAGAATATACTGAACTTTTGTCTTTAGTGTGACCCTGATTCACAGTAGGCAATGAACAAGAAGAGTAGCTTTTGGTCCCCTCTGGACCATTGGAGGCTCACAAGTTGTTTCATAGTAGAGATGCTGTAGTGTAGTGGGTAAGTCACCGGACTGTACATCACAAGGTACAGGGTTCAAATCTCAGCCCGGCACTAACTTCCTTTAGAAAGATGTTAATCTACATTTGCCACTCTCTCTACCCCGGTGTATACCTAATATGCTTGAATGTTAGTTACTTAATGTAGGTGGCTCGGCTTTAACCCACTTAACGATATCTAAGCGCCACGAGTGTCACTGACTGATGGATGTGAGTGCTATATAAGTGGCCATTATTATTATTTATCAGTTGGTAAGATCTGCATCGCACATGTGTGCTTAGAACAGCTTCAGGTTAACTCAAGGACCCATAATTTAATCTCCAGCAATACTCAAATTGTTTCATATTGTGTTTTGTCTCCCTAATGGTACTCCAAAAAAATATGTTGAACAATTACAAAAAAAAAAAAAAGGAGCTACCAAAGAAATAAACAAACAGATACGGTAAATGAATCATAAAAAATGATGTAACCACTAATGAGATGTGAAAGAATAATTCTTTTAAAAAGGTATTTTGACATAAAAGTCCTGCAAGCCCTTCTTATTGACATGTGGCTATTAATATACTTAATACACCTTAATACACCTTTCATGTTCTTTCCCTTGAAGTTGTCAAAGTCTAAATCCTTAAGCTGTTACATCCATCCATCAGAATCATCTAGAGATTTATCAGATCCTGACTACCATAAAAACAAAAGAGTGCAACAGTCACCTTGAACTGGCGTTATTTTAGGTTCCTGGTTGTGACTAATTTGGCATTTCCACCCATGATTGTTACCATGGTGACTTAGGATAGACAACAATGTTACCTAGGCAAGAGGATGCTCAGATGTGCAGGGATTTTGAATGCATGTTCAGTAGAGGAGTTATGATCCAGTTCAGTCATGTACATGTTAATGACGTACAGCAAATTTCCTCAGGATGGGACGATTTGCAAGCTGAAAATCGAGAGGAAAGGGTCGGTGGTCATGAACATGAGATTAGTTCCAAAGATTTCCAGGAGTTTCAACATGGAAAACATGAGTACATGTATACCACTTCTGTAGTGGAGACATTTTCTTCTGTAAGAAATATGAAGAGAGAAATACTTGTTGACTAGTCAGTCGATAAGCTATGAATTTGATTGAAATCATTATTTCTCCATGGAAAAACATTAAAAAAAAAAATGGTTGCATTACCGGTATTAGAAACTCTGGCTTCACTTAAAACGATTCACTGAAGAAATTCCCAGCTGTATTGCAACCTTATCGAGGTGTTGAGGCAGAGGTGATGTGGTCGAGTGGATACGTCACCAGACTGTCGATCACAAGGTCCGCGGTTCGAGTCCCGCCACGGCACTAATGTCCTTTGGCAAGACATTGATCTACATTTGCCACACTCAACCCATGTGAGGTAAATGGGTACCTGGTAGGATTATTCCTTGAAATGCACTGATAACGGCTGCCAGAGTTAAAGCTAGGGTAATAATTTCCAAAGCTCTTTGGAAGCGCATAGAGATGTTATTTCATAACGTATTATGCACTATACAAGAACTGAACTACTATTATTATCGTGTTTTTAGAGAGACTTTAACAAAAACAAATTGAGTGCCTTTCAATCCTTTGGCCACAAGAATGTTAAACTTGGCATATATACATGTATGTAAATGGCAAAGTTATGTTTAGAGAGTTCATTTCATGGAATCTTGTCACAGTTTATCAACGATTGACTTTCAACTTCGTAATCTTTTTTTCATTTTCACTTCAACGTTAAGGGCACATTATCTGTCAGTCTTGTTTAAAACAGAGAGATTTCATGATGATTTGTATTATGAATAGATCTGCCTTCTCTCATTAAAAATGCTTATGTTTCACTCTTATTGTTATATTCACGATTTAGGAAATTAGTTTTGAAAGCATCAAGAGTACTTTATCTTGTCTAAAGTTCTTCAATGAGTGTTCCATCCTCATATTGTTTGAAAAGTGCTTTAATAGGTGATAATGAAACAGCGATTTCTGTAAACCGATCTTCTCCTGTCACGCGAAGAACACTAAAAGCAAGCTAAATCTCTGTCACTCATTGAAGTCATGTTATGAAACCCAATCTAGCAACCTCCCATCGACATGACGATGAACCTAGAAGAAAAACAACAAACAGCGCTTGGTTTCCCTGTTGCTACAGGATTAATCACAAGTTCCATCCTGCAGAATATTAGCCTATTCAGATGAGAGGGAATTTATATGTAACTCTTGTAAAGAAATTTTGTACAGCTGTATATAGAATCATTGTATAAAAATGAAAGGGGCGTACAGACTAGATTACAACACTGTACAAAGAAACGTTATATTAATAGTTCATGTAGTTATGAATAGGTCAGATGACAGGACAGCTGGCCAATCCTCAATGCGTGCTCACGATAAACCCCACCTAGTTTAATATACAATTTTCGTCTGATACAACGTTCCAACTAGAACTGGACCCTGATCCTCTGTCAAGTTTTACTTTGAAACAGTGCTCAAACATGCATTCCGCTATACACGTAGAACGTTTCATTATACGACGTAATCTGAATACAGTGTTCAGATGAGATTCTAGATATATGGAAATTACTTAGATACATGTAGATATACAAATCATGTGTAGTGATACAATGAATTGTGCTAGTCTGAAAGAAGGGGTTAATCACAAACCCCATCCTGAAGATTAAGAGATTCACCCTCTGAGCCGGGATTCTAATCAGTATATCTCCCCAGATAGCAACCTCTGTGTCTTCTCAATCGAGCAATCAATTATAAACAATGACAGATGACAGAAGAAATCACTTGATTAGTGTGTGGAATTATTAGTGTGAGGGTACGGGTATTGTGAATGAAAATTGTAAAGCGTGTTCACTGATCACACAACATAACTCTCTTTTTAATTTAACTACGAGGAAACAAGGTTGCACTGTCAATAAAATACATGGTAAACTGTATTCCCTTTTCGTTATTTTATTGGGTACTGATTTGCAGACACAACACTTGCAAAGTGTAGTCATGCAAGTAAATAAATGATTCAGAATGAGAATCACATGAATGAGGATCGTGGATATTGCACGGAGTTTAAATGGTCATGTATGAGATGGACATGAATAAATGCAGTGAATGAATAGATAGAGCTTACGACAATGGTAGAAATGACGTCGAAAGTCCATGAAGATGATGACGAATGAAACGAAGAAAGGGGCTCACGCGATGATTGTGCGGAGGCTTGATGATGGAAACGCGACTTCGTTGACGTGGCTGAAGAGCCGAGAAGAACGCGATGTCGATGCCGACGCTCATGATGATGATGAATGTAGCGCTCGGGCGAGAAGAGAAGAGAAGAGAAGAGATGTGGCGCTCGACGACGAGGCAGTGAGTCGCTCGATGTCGGAGGCCCAGGTTGAAATGTAGACATCAAAGCCGGTATAGTGGTGATCGTGAAGAGCAGTGAGTCGCTCGATGCTGGATCGATGAGCCGGACTTTGAAGTGAAATCATCAGAGCTGCAGTGAGATGGACTCGTTGATGAAAGTTCAGGCGAGCTACAGTGAATCGAGCTCGTGTGTGAAAAAGCTACCGAAGCGAAGAAAGTGGCAGCTTCCAGTGGATAATCAGGTGCCATGTCGGGTCCTGATTTAATCGTTCCACTGCCAGACTGCCCGTCCTTTTAAGACGGCAGAGAAAGAGTTGATGTGCCATACAAGAGGTGATAGGCACAGAAGAGAATTCTCCAAGTGAAATGCAGGAGGTTAGAATTGAAGAAGGATTTGCTCCTTGTGAATGCATGAAGCAAATTGTGTGTGTAGAGGTGACATTCTCATATTGACTTGTTGCTTCGACGAAGAACTATGAGAAGTGTAGTGGTGAAGAAAGTTAGAGAGTATGATGTTGTTTTCATCCTTCTTGGGAGGCAGGATAAAACAAAGAGGGTACTATATACCAATTCTGGGAAGGGAGAGTGAGTCACTGGTGATTACCAGGTACAGGGACATTGAAGCCATTATGCTGACACTTGTTGATAAATATATAGGGCAGTGCCTGGCATAATGTCAGAGGGCAATGTCCTCCCAAATTGGGTTTGCAAAGTAACAAATGACATTAAGAAATGAAAAAGGATGAAATGAGGAAAATACTACATCAGCCCCCTCCTAGAACGTTGAATAGAAGGAAACGGGCGATAAATAGAGAAAAAGTAATAGTCCGAATGAAAATATGAGAAAGTCTTAATTGAAATGCCAAACTTGAACATAGCGGTCTGGGAAATGTACTGTTCACCCTGAACTAGTTACAACAAGCATGGTATGTGAAAGGCTTTCAGTAGTAATGAATAGAACAGTAATACATGACATGGTATGCATCGAATAAACGTGTTTAAATGCAAGAGCATAAAACATTCGAAACAAAATCCAGAATGTATACATTTGAAGAAAATAAAACATTGTTAAGTCCAATAATTAAGTCAGGGAATAATAAAATCGTACAACCAAGCTTCCAAGTAAACGCGGGGTCACCAATGTGGAATTATTAGTGTGAGGGTACGGGTATTGTGAATGAAAATTGTAAAGCGTGTTCACTGATCACACAACATAACTCTCTTTTTAATTTAACTACGAGGAAACAAGGTTGCACTGTCAATAAAATACATGGTAAACTGTATTCCCTTTTCGTTATTTTATTGGGTACTGATTTGCAGACACAACACTTGCAAAGTGTAGTCATGCAAGTAAATAAATGATTCAGAATGAGAATCACATGAATGAGGATCGTGGATATTGCACGGAGTTTAAATGGTCATGTATGAGATGGACATGAATAAATGCAGTGAATGAATAGATAGAGCTTACGACAATGGTAGAAATGACGTCGAAAGTCCATGAAGATGATGACGAATGAAACGAAGAAAGGGGCTCACGCGATGATTGTGCGGAGGCTTGATGATGGAAACGCGACTTCGTTGACGTGGCTGAAGAGCCGAGAAGAACGCGATGTCGATGCCGACGCTCATGATGATGATGAATGTAGCGCTCGGGCGAGAAGAGAAGAGAAGAGAAGAGATGTGGCGCTCGACGACGAGGCAGTGAGTCGCTCGATGTCGGAGGCCCAGGTTGAAATGTAGACATCAAAGCCGGTATAGTGGTGATCGTGAAGAGCAGTGAGTCGCTCGATGCTGGATCGATGAGCCGGACTTTGAAGTGAAATCATCAGAGCTGCAGTGAGATGGACTCGTTGATGAAAGTTCAGGCGAGCTACAGTGAATCGAGCTCGTGTGTGAAAAAGCTACCGAAGCGAAGAAAGTGGCAGCTTCCAGTGGATAATCAGGTGCCATGTCGGGTCCTGATTTAATCGTTCCACTGCCAGACTGCCCGTCCTTTTAAGACGGCAGAGAAAGAGTTGATGTGCCATACAAGAGGTGATAGGCACAGAAGAGAATTCTCCAAGTGAAATGCAGGAGGTTAGAATTGAAGAAGGATTTGCTCCTTGTGAATGCATGAAGCAAATTGTGTGTGTAGAGGTGACATTCTCATATTGACTTGTTGCTTCGACGAAGAACTATGAGAAGTGTAGTGGTGAAGAAAGTTAGAGAGTATGATGTTGTTTTCATCCTTCTTGGGAGGCAGGATAAAACAAAGAGGGTACTATATACCAATTCTGGGAAGGGAGAGTGAGTCACTGGTGATTACCAGGTACAGGGACATTGAAGCCATTATGCTGACACTTGTTGATAAATATATAGGGCAGTGCCTGGCATAATGTCAGAGGGCAATGTCCTCCCAAATTGGGTTTGCAAAGTAACAAATGACATTAAGAAATGAAAAAGGATGAAATGAGGAAAATACTACAAGTGCATACACAACAAGTACTTGTACATGTATACTCGTGCTTTCTTGTGTAGTGCACTGCAATCTTCAGGAAGCTAATGAAATTTACATTTCATGTACACTATACATGTCATAGACTAAAGAGACATTTAGGTTAGACATAGGATGATATAAAATTGTCTTATCAGATCACAGCAAGAAAGGCATTAATAATAATAATGATAATAGCCTATTTAAATAGTCAACTCCAAATTTTGTTAAACCAAAATGAAAATTCTTTTTGCCCGGCAGCCACTGAGCAGCGCCATTGTTGAAAGCCAAACAAGGTAGCAACAACTCCCATCTTTTAACGTCTTTAGGTATTATTATTATTATTATTATTGTGTTATATGAATTAAATGGGTATGATAAGAGTTAACAAGTGGCTCGAAACAGATGATGTTATGACAACTAAAGAATGTGTAGGTGTTTTTGCACATTTTGAGTTTTGAACCAAGAGTAAACTATCCCTAACCTATGATCAGTAACTAGAAATTAAACAGAGTATCTATAAGAAATGTCAAAGTATTTACAAACTACAAACTGCATACTTCACATATCATCATATCGTAGGATTTAATCTTGACTGTCAAATATCTCTCTATTTTTTTTTTAATGTTTTGATTTGTGTCCTATGAATTTTTTACACAATAATGATCTACACCTACATCTTGCTTTGGCATGATTTTGAATTGAATATCTTCTTTTCAAACTAATTGTTCACAAATACAATCATCATTATCTTTTTTAAAAACTATTGTCCATTTCTTTCTCATCGCTTAGAAACTGTGTCACAAGCTCGTACTCTGTTTAAAAAAAATCATGCTTAAGCAATAATGAATTCAGAGTGCCAAGGTTAAGCACTTATGAATGGAATTATAAGGAAATAGATAACCATGCCAGAGGATATCCTTACAAGAAATTCAATGCACAATCACTCTTAAAGGGACTGGTTAGCATTGGAAATGTTTTCAAGGTTCCAACAGGATATAGGCTAGTGATACAATGTTCTTAACTTCTTACAATTGTTCAGTGTTTCTAATGTCTTACTTAATGCATTAGTATGTATGTCAAGTGTTTTCATGGAAGTGAAATTAAATAACTTGTTTATTGCTTGATCTGATGTTTGACGATCGTTTTACCTGACTGCTTAAAGAATGCATGTACATGTATATATGCTTGTAAGTGAGCAACTAGGGGACTGACAGCTTTAAGTCCTCTCTGAGGGACTTGGTAATGAGGATTAATGCCTTACCAAAGGGACCGAGTGCCTTGACTTGGGTTTGAACCCAGGACCTCCCAGTTACGAGACCACCGCTCTACCACTGAGCCATTGCGCCTCCTCAATCTAATCTAATAACAGTGAAAGCCATACTGTAAAACTAGAAACGTTTGTGAAAAGTTTTAAAGATAAAGACCAGTTCTGGTCACGCGATTGCATTGTGAAAGAAACGTTGTGGGATCGATCAGAAAAGGTTGATCATCTAGCATATACATGTAAGTATTGGTGTGTACTGCAAGGTTCTGGAATCATCAAAATGATAAGAAATTTGGCCCAGTCTTCGTTACAAGCACTGTACACAGAAAGATGTATATGGGACTACGCACACGTGCGCAACACGTGCGTTTATCTCTCACAGTCCAATAGATAAACTAATTTACCAAATATATCAATTAGTAGGCGGTTTCCCCGGCAAAATTGTTATCATGTAATTAGTCAAAACATATTCTTTCACATGATTGGTAATAAAGAGCTTCCATTTCATTTTTTGAAATTGGGGCGTTTCCAATACTGGTCTTTACCTTTAAGACTGAGCTTAGACTATTGTTAAGTTTTATATTATAGTAGAATACAAGTTGATGATTAAGATTGATTTGGACTTAAGATTGGCTTGTACATATGGTGTCTAAGATATACAATGTACATGTATATTTAAGTGACATGGGAGTGAGTTGAGGATGAGCATGTCCCATTCTAATTGACCAGATTTGATTTGGGGTTTATCAGACAGGAATTATTTCCTTCCTCTCTCAGTCAGGGTCAGTTCCTCTACAGTAGATGTACATATCCGATCTATCCTATGAAATTAAACTCAGTGGAGGATCCAGGGGGGCACAGGGGGCACGTGCCCCCCCCCCCCCCCCCTGACAAAAGTTGAAATCAGCCCCAAATTCGCCAAAAATGTACTGGCAAACAGAGACGTACCCCCCCCCCCCCCCCCCCCCTTATTCAGGGGCTGGCTGAGTCGTTGCAATTTTTCTTGGGAACAAACAAAAAAAATTAAAATGTGCTCTTACACCCCCCCTCCCCCCGGAAGAAATTCCTGGATCCACCCCTGAAACTAATTCCTGGATCCACCCCTGAAACTGTATGCTACATGTACATGTACATGTACATCAGATCATACAAAGCATCTAAACAACATGGGTACCATATAAAATGGACCCTGCTCCACTTATGATTTTGAACTGTATGTTATATTAGATGTTACAATATTTACATGATTGTTAGTTCATCCATATCTTCCAGTTATAACTCCATGGATTGACGATATTTATGATGGTGATGATGATGATGTACATGTAGTAGTAGACTTTATTGAATACCTTCTTTAGCACAAGGCTAATCTGCCACAAGATTCTATTAATAGTGATGATAGAGATGATGATGATGATAATAATGATATTATTATTGTCATTGTAAATAAAGATTATTTTCTAGAGCATACATGTAAATGAGAGCTGAGAACCTCTCTCCATATGCTACAAAGTGCAAGTTCAATATCTTAAATACATTGTATATCCAGTGATTAATATCAATGTGCACACAGTGTGTGCGGGCAAGCACTGAATTCAATGACCGGGTATAGTATATTTGTAAAGCGCTTAGAGACATTTGTATTAAGCGCTATATAAAAATTAAATATTATTATTATTATTATTATCATGTGATATTCACTTAAAATTAGTTATAGATACATATTGGAGGGAGAGAGAGAGCAAAAGAGAGAGACAAAGATGTGGAGCGTGTGTGCAGCGCTTTGTAACTGCAAGGAAAAGGCGCTATATAAAATATCTTTCTTTTTTTGGGGATTGGAGATGGACACGTGGGAAGATAAAGAGAGAAAGGAGCAGAGGGCCGCACTTTAAGAAAAAGAGCTGTGACCCCAGTTTGGAAGTCAGCCACTAGATCTCAGGATGTGGTTTTATGGCCGAGAAGGGATACCACTCCCAGATAAAGTGTCAAAGTGTTGCACCTCTCTTCAGACAGCTATGCCAATATTAGCTAGGTTGACACAAGAAATCCAGAAAATAAAGTTCAGCTTGTGGTTTTAAACGTTAAAGGTAATATCTTGTAGGACCATGCAGACACACTAATGGTTTAAGTAAATGAAAAGTTGACCCAAAGTTTTAAACCACAACAAATTATATCATGGTTAATTTAAAAAGTATAAGCAGCAGGGAGTTCTCACTTGAAGTTTTAGCCATGCCCTCTCAATTAACTTCAAGGTTTCGGCGGTATGTTCGACACTTGTGTGAACCTTCATCTTTGTTAATAGAGGGTTGATGTTATGAAACTTTAATATTTTACTCACTTTAATTTGAAAACTATAATGATGCCTTGTGAACACAGCCACAATCAGTCATAGATCAACACTGTCTTTGAACCGGCAGAGTCATAATAGGTACATGTAGGTCAGGCAATCACCTACCGGTATACAAATATGACTCATGATTCAACATCATTACCCTCACAGAGACAAGAAAAACATCAAAATGTTACTCTAAGCCTTTACACTGGCTCACCTTGTCTTGCACTTTCCTCCATTTCTTCAGAGTCTCCAATTCCTTCAATTTCTTGAATATTCAACAACGTTATGTGCAAGTCAGACTGATATATAAAAAACCCTGTATCTTAAGTCTCAGTTTCCTTCAATTTCTTCAATATTTGGTTGAACGGTGTAATGCAGGTCAGATTGATGTAAATAAGTAATATCAAACTTTCTTGAAGGAATTGTGCAACATCCATCTCCTAGTCTTTGAACACACATTGTCCAATGTTCAACGTGGTAGGTTTGTTCATTGTAAGTGATGTAAATTATAAATTGCATAACATAAATGTAGTCATAATGATACTTAGTTCTTGTATAGCACAATTCACATATTCAAAAATGCCTGTATGCGCTTCCAAGAAGTGTTTGGATTGTTGTAACTTAGCTATCATGATGAAGGTGCTTATTAAAGCATACATGTACATGGAATGATATTTAATATCACATTGCCTCAATTGTGTAATTGTATTTATTTCATTGATATTTACTTTCCTTAAAATAACAGCAAAATATCAAAAATGTCACTCTCCTTGATGATTAACTGGAAATATCTGCCTCCTTTTCCCCCAACCCTGTCTCTTCCATAGTAAACTATGACACCCTGACCAAAACCATCCAGGCATACAGCAGCATCTCAGGGCGCATCAAGAACGCTCGGGAGAGGACCAAACTCGTCAAGACTGACCTTCTCTCATGCAAGGAGCTCCTCCACTGCAGAAGGGACGAGCTACGCAAGCTATGGCTGGAAGGGATCGAACAGAAGCAAGTCCTGGCACTACTAGACCAGATGTAAGAAGAGAGACAAGGGTTGATGACAGATTTTGATAATGCAATTATTAACAGGAGATTTTTGTAGTTCTGAAGGAAACATTTCAAATGGATCAATGCAAGGAATTACTAAAATTTTATTGAATTGTAGTTCCATTCTAAATATCTGGTACTACTACTATCTGGTCCTGGCACTACTACACCAGATGTAAGCTGGTTTGTTAGAAGGGGAGATAAGGGTCGATGAGAGATTCGGCGTGTTTCTATCTAAAGCCATTATCCGGTTAATGGCCGATAAGGGATACATTTTTCTGAATAGAAACACACTTTCTCCGGCATTATCCGGATAATGCCGGGGAGAGCTGTTACGCTAACCGGATAACGTAAGTAGAAACACACCCCGTTCCGATTGAGTGCACATAGCGGAGAGAAACCTGAAATAGGAGTGATCACGTGATCGGAATATTTTACCCGACACGCGCGGCACTACAATCCCGGGTTGACCTAGCGGTCCCACAATACTTTGCGGTGACCTAATTAGCCAGAATTCGATGAACTTTTTCTGGCTAGATCGGAATGCGCGTAGATAGAAACTGCCCTTCCCTGGCATTATACGCTTATTTCTTCAACCGGATAAATTCAGTATAACTAATAGAAACACGCTGTATGTCATAATTCCACTATTAACCTGAGATTTCTGAAGTTCTAAAGGATTACAAATAGGCAAATGCAAGAAATTACTGAAATTTGTTTGAATTGTAGTTTCATTCTATTATTATCAGCATCTTAAATACTGCCTAGTTGAGTTTGCAATTATTTTTCCCTTTAATACTGTTGGAATATTATGAAATACTTTTAATTTCATTGTCACAATATTAGTGGAATTAAACAACATACTAAGGTTTAGGTTCAGGATTCATTTTAGATATAATGCATTCAAACTACCAAAGTAGCAATTCCTCATGTCACTTTTACAAATAATTTAAGGCTCCCCTTACTTTTGGAACAAGAACTCTAGCATTACAATGATGACAGGTGCAATGAAAAAAACAAATTTAAGTGTTCCCATTTTTAACGTCAGTTGAGGGGGAAGGAAACGTTTTCAGCCTGTATTATGCCAACGCTCTGTGACAAGTTTGGGCAGTGAGAGAGTTTGACGTCATATGTGTAAACAGACATAGTAGTTCAACAGCACTATTCCTTGTGTCAAATTTTCCTCCCCCTCTTTTCTCCCTCCCCCCCCTTCTCTCTCTCTCTCTTTCTCTTTTCTCTCTTTTATCCTCTATCTTTCCATTTGTCCTACTCTCCCCTTTTTTTCTCTATTCCTACTCTCTTTTTCTCTCTCTATTTCTTTGTCTCTTCTCTCTCTAACTTGATATTCCCTCTCTCATGCTCTCTATCTCTCTCTCTAGCTTGTCTCCTTTGTACCTCCCACACCTACAGCTTTCTAGTTCCCCCCCCTTCCTCCCTCTCCCTCTTTTCCTAACTCTTTTTTCCTTCTCTCCTGCTCTCCTTTTCTCTCTAAGGAAGTGACGCATCTAGTAAATAACGTCAATGGACTTGCGTTCATATCCACTAGTGTGGTTAAGAGAGAAAATATTGCACAAATAAATGCATTTTAAAGACCATTCTTCTGTAGATTTATGACAAAAAATGTCATTCTATGATTTTTTTTAAACTATTAAAAAAACATTCATTTGATTGAACAATTTACAAATTCTTTGTAAAAAATTAATATTTCTCAAGTCTTGATACATTTAAACATAACAAATTGGATATATTAACCTTTTTACAAAGCTCTCAAGTTGGCAATATACAGGGTGTATATCAAGCGTCCTAATAAAATACACAAGCTAAGTTTTTTCTTCTTCATTTTCACTTCACTTTACAATACAGACTATGAAATTGTCAGAAAAACAACCATATACTAAGCCCAAATAAGGGTTTCCTTCAGATCCTCAGTTCTAAGTCATCTTAATTCTAGTGATCTCTTTATATATTAGATCGTTTCCTCTTCGCATATTATAAGTTTGCTCAGCTTGAGTATCCATTACCACAAATTGCATCAGCAATTTTGCAAGAGGAATTCTTCAATAAACCATGAGTCATTTTAGATTATTTTTTTAGGAAAAGGGGGTAAAATGCACTTTTATTGAGAATTTTTTTTTTGGGGGGGGGGTGGGGGGGGGGGGAAGGGAAGAACCTCAGCAGGAAAAAGAATTTTGAGATCTGGTAAATATGAAGAAAAAAAATTGTAATTACTCTCATTCTTTTTGTCAACATAAAAGAAATAGAAAAATGTCTTTAAGTGCCCTCATATTCTAGATATAATAAGAAAGAGCTGAAAGGATTGGACTTAACATTCATGGTATGACATACTTGTTGCCCCATGTACCCATTTCTGTGTGCTGTGCTGGCTAGAGTTACAGAGCTTGGGCTGTCCTTGACTCGTAACCTAAAAAGTTGTGGTCGAGTGTAAGCAAAAGAGTTTATTGGGGAAGGGTACCACTGAAGTTCTGCTTCACATTTGAAATCTTTGTACGCGCGCCAAACTTCCGATATGAACTTGGCCAGGTCATGGATCCTGTAATTGAAAGACAGGCATGCAATGACATCTAATGGCGTCAAATTAATTGATGATTCATCAGAATGATTGGTTTTGTATAGAGTTATAAATCATCCTTGCACAGGCCGGCTGAGACCCGTTAACCTATTCAGTACTGGATGGTTTTCCAATAATACATGTCTGTTTCTTACATAAAATGTAATGGTAATATCTATAGGATAAAGGGTCAGAGCTTGGTTGAAATCGTTGCTACAATGTAGAGCATGTGCCATACAATGCCCTACCAAAATTAAATGTTTAATGAGTTTGATCGTTAACCTTGTGGTCTTTACAGGTCATTGTCAAGTGTTTGGGAAACATTGTCCTACCAGGAAAAACATTGATCATTTATACTACTATTAATAGAGATGGATGCATGTTGCAGGGGGGGGGGGGGGGGGGTGGGGATGTTTTTAAATGAAGTGCAACATTAAATCTATTTTCATTCTAAAATATGCTCTTTTAGTACACTATTACAGTGATAAACTGCAATGTGAGTATTATATCTCCTTTTGCAATGGATAATAATGGGACGTTGCCTACATGTAAACACTACATAGGCCTACGGCCTAACAGCAAACTGACAATACACATGACATATAAGAGTTTGGGTAATTGCCAAAGGAGAAAGCCTTACATGAACAAGCCAAGCTTGATATTTAAAGGTTACAGTCAACAATATTAAAAGATTTTTGTTGTGGTTAAATTCATTTTGAAATGATATCTTGGAAAAAAACATGTTAAAAAAAAAATTAACAACATTTATGAAAATTGGGAATTTTAGCTTCTCCTAGAAATCAAGGTACACAATATTTATCAGTTTGATGTGTTAACATTGTTTACATTATTATTTTGCACAACTTTAGTTTTAGGAAAATTGTTTCACTCACAAACTTGAAAAATACGAGCATATAACGGGAATAGGGATTCAATATTCTAAAAATTCACATTGTAACTTACATTTACATTTTTTTAGATTAAGACAATATTAATAATAACCCCTATTTTCATGTTTTGTACCAATAAGTCCAAACTTCTACCAAATGGAGTAACAGTTGATGAGAAATACAATATCTTAGATTCGTGATTCTCTCAGAATTGATCTCATTACTCTGTAATTTCTTTTGTTGAGAATAAGAAGAAATTCCATCTAGAATGCATATTATGACTTCAGGTCACATCTGTCAATGCTGAGTCCAAGCCAATACCATATGGCATGTTAGAAATGAATAGTATCCAGAATTCCTTTGAGGATGACTTTCTGACATCACACAGACAATGCCTTGATACAGTTCCTTCAACAGACAGTCACATCCTCAGGAAGTTGTATTCTACATATGAATTCATGTTGGAAGTGATACTCCCTTGCCTAAAGCGGTGCTTTCCATTGAGGAGTTGGCTAGGATAGTAATTCAAAGAACAGCTCTCGCTTATTGCAGCTGGATGATGTGTTGACACTACATGACTTGTATACATGTAGATGATATTAAAAAGTAAAGGAATGGTTACCGGTATATTAGAAAATGCCAACAAGCACATACCACTGAGCTTATGACTACTATGTTGTAGGTGGATGAGAAAGTGTTGATTTTGTTAATACTGAAATTGTTTTATGCCATAGACACTACATTACCATACCTGCCAACCCTTCTGAATAATCCCGGAATATTCTGATTTTCTGGATTTTTAGGACGTGAAAATTCTGAATATTCTGACTTTTCATTTTTCATTTTTCATTTTTTAAAGCATGTTTTATCATGTGCTGCGATTTGAGAGTTCATGTATCGCGTGTGTTGAATGGCTGCATGAACAAGCAGCGAATTCGTATTTGCTTTTTGTTACAGATGTACTGCGTATTGCCAGTTACACTGCCGCCGCAAGCATTATTTTTTTATTTTTGAAGGCATACCGTGTTAAACCTTCATAATTCTTAATTTCAAATGTTGGCAGGTATGTATTACCAAAATTCTCTTTCTTTGTTTTATTTGCAGTGAAGACGTAAAGAGTGTCTCATCACGCCTCGCCACATTCCTTGCCAACAAGCACTACCTCCATGCCACGGAGCTCGTAACCAAGACCATGGGTCAGCTGGACGGTGACCTCAAGGGGGTCGAGGCCCTCAGTGAGACCAGGATAGAGATGTTTGCCAGGAAAGATGTAAGTTGGCCGTCCAGTCACAGAGGTCCAAAATCTGTGGTTTCCACAGAGGAATGTGATGTACAAAGCTGAAGAGACAATTCAGATTAGAGACATTTTTAGCGCATTCATATTTTCTACCTTTATCTATACTGGTCTTCAAGAACAAAAATGTCAGTTGACATGTTGTGGTTCTTGAAGATGGTTGTGATTAAAGGTCAGAACTTTGAAAGAAGTAAACTATTTCTCTGAACACAGAATGTACTCCTTTAAGTTACTGTCTTGATATTATTAAAACAAATCAGGTATGCATCCTGAAATAGTTTGTAATTGATTGAAATTCAAGTTTGGTTTGATTTTTAAACTCGTGGAAAATTGAAACTTATTGTGGAATAGGCCTCAGGTGTTGTAAATAGGTGAAACCAGCTGGGTAGCAATTGATGCTTAAGCCTATCTGCACTAGTTTGGCCAGGAGGGATTAGACCTCCCTGCAAGGTCACTGACAGGTGGTTATCTCATCAAATCAGCTCTCAATTAACATAAGAATAAGGGGACCATGGGGGATCAACGGATACCGCTTAGGTGGTGTTGGCTGTATAGAGAGCGCAAGTAGCTACAAGTAGTGCAGTCCAACTTTCAGTCATCTGTATAGACAGGTTTAACAGCATGATAATGATGATCCTATCATGAATCACTCTGCTCTTGTTCTTGTTCTCAAATCTCCAGCAACTCAACACCACCCTCTTGAAGGAGCTCAGGGAGCACCTTTATGAGAAGTCAGCCACCACATTCCAAACAAACTTTAGCCGCGGAGGATCCCTTCGAGGCTCTGGAGGGATCAGCGGAGAAGTATCGCCCAAGTTGTCACGGAAACAGGCCCTCATTGAGATGGCAGGGTCAGCCAGGAAAGCTGCATCCAAAACACCAAGAAGTATGTACATCATTCAATTCAATTCAATTTAATTCAATTTAATTCAATTTCGGTTTATTGATATCAACATATACAATGTACAATGCAGTAGTCCAGGGACCAATAATGCAATGTTTACATAAAATGTGCATAAAAACAGGAATGATCATATAAATGTACAATAAAAAATAAAAATGTACATTCATTTGCAATATTCGTTGAATGGTACACTGGGAGCCTTGTGTATCTTTCATTTGCAGTGTTCTTGAGTGGTACATCAGGATTCTTGTGAGTGCATTAAGCTTCAATACATCCAGTGTAAGAGTCTCAGACAACTATCCTTGGGGGAAGTACACCAAGATTGTCACCCTTTTATGATTAGGGCAATTGCTAATAAGACAATCATTCATATCATGTGATGACCTCCCCTTTCGATATAAAAGATGTCCATTGTGAATATAAAGATACACATACAGTCAAATCTGCTTTAGCAACCACCAGTCCAGAAAGACCACCTGTCTATAAAGACCACCTGTCTATAAAGACCACATTTTACATTTCCCTTGAATATGTTTCTCATTGAAATATGTACTATTAAGGAGCCTGTACATAAAGACCACCTGCCTTCAAAGAACAATTTTCTTGTCTCTCTTGAGTAGTCTCTATACCGTATTTGCCGGCGTAAAGGCTACAGTATATTTGGAAAAGAAAATATAAAAAAGTTGGGGTGAAGCCTTTGCGCCGCAAGAGTAAAAAAATCGCAAGTCAATTAAAACCATGAAAACAGCACAAATTTGTACATATGGGACCACAATGAATGGTACTGGAAATTTCTAGAATAACACATCTGGCTTGCTGCTCATGGTGTCTTTTTTTGTATGTGTGTCTATGAAATGTCATAATCGGGGGTGCGGCCTTAACGCCGGCAAATAGGGTATACAAGTTTCACTGTATAGGGTTCTTGATTCTTTGACTTGTAATACAGAAGAGTCTTCCTCATATCATTCTCCCTATACTCCATTCTCTACCTCGACCCTGCAGAATCACCTCTGTTGAGTGCTAGCTCCGATGAGGAGAATCGACCAATCACAGAAGACCTGACAACAGATCCGGAGATAAACGTAGACCATTACATTGCAATCTTGGTAGAATCACTGTCGTTACTGAAGAGAATACCAGAGGCTGTGGAGGTGAGAATGCCACTCCTGAGGGGTGTTTCACAAAGATTCCAAGTCGAACTTAAATCTAAGTTGGACTTAACTATGGCAGGCAGTTCATGCCACTATTTGCTCTTATCATTATGATCTTTAGATAAATATTTTTTCCTTCAATAATGAATTATCAAAAAATATGAATTCTGTAGATTTGTGACCATGATTTGTACGACCGTTGAGAGACCAATGCCAGTAAACGGTGAGAGCAAACAGTGGCATGAATGGCCTGCCATAGTTAAGTTCAGCTTAAAGTCGATCTTAGTTTTTGTGAAACACTCCCCTGTAGTATTACCCAACTAATCTGGTAAATTGTTGACAAGGAATGATGATAATTACTTGACGAGGCAAAATCTGCCAAAGTACGTGAAAGAATCATGAATGAAAGAATGCTATCTTGGTAGAATACCTCTCTCTCTCTCTCTCTCTCTCTCGCTCTCTCTCTCTCTCTCTCTCTCTCTTTCTCTCTCTTCCCGAAGCTGTAGAGGTGAGGGATATCACTCAAATAATATTTATCACTGGGTCACGATACTCAAAGGTCAAGAGGTCAAGGTTCAAATGGGCTTGAAAACTTGAAGATGGTATGTGACAAAGTAGATTGAGGCGTAACTTGTGGTCGTACCATTCTCACATATTGTGCACTCTTTGGGAATCAGTAGGGACCTTTCTTTGTAGCGTGACAAATTATTTACATACACTGTAATGAGAACTGGGATGTTTTTCTTCCGATGCTGCTCTTTAACAATAATAATAATAATATTCCGCTTTTATATAGCGCTTAATACATCTACGATGTCTCTAAGCGATTGACAGATGTACTGTTACCCCGGTCATTGGATTCAATACTTGCCTGCACACACTGTGTTCACAATTCTCCACTCCCTGGGGAGCATTCCAGCCAGGCGTTACTTGACGCTCAAAAACTGTTTGACCAACAATGACGGTCGCATCCTACCGGGCACCCATTTAACACCTGGGTGGAGAGTAGCAAGTGCAGGTTAATATCTTGCCAAAGGATATTAGTGCCGTGTCAGGACTCTAATCCTCGACCATCTCCAGTCAAACGCTTTAAACCACTCGGCCACGACATTCTTCAGTGATTATTAAACACTGGCCAGTACTGATTCTATGTTGACTTCAGGATAACGTATAGAATGCTTTGTCATGGAATAAATGTTCAATTTCACTTGAAAACAACAATAAATTTGTCTTCTTCTTTTTTTTCTTCTTGTCATAGGCAATCAAGGGTGAAGTACAATCTGAGCTGGCTCAGATTGTCCACAAGTCAACAGCAGAGGTCGCAGATAAGTAAGTTGATAACTAGTATATTCATTGTCTTTGAGTAGAATGTACATGTGATATTACGTTTCTTTTGAAGTCTTAAGCCTCGGTCACAAATGCCATTACCAACTGCTACGAACGCTATGAACGATTTTCAGACAATGGAAATTCAGAAAGACAATGGAAAAACTGAGATTTGTACAAAATTATCGTTCGTACGAACTTTTGTGACTGTAGCTTTACACAGACTTCACTGCCTTCTGAAATTTGTAAATCCTCTCTACAGAGAGAAGATTGAAGATTTGCAATCCAAAGGACTGACAAAAAATATCACAGGAAATATGGATGGGTAGATCAAGCTGGTGTGGACCTGTTGTTAGGAGAGAAAGGGAAGCCAATGGCTACAGAATGCAAGGAATTTCCCAGTGGTCAGCTCAACACCTCTGGTAGACCTTACAAAACTGGGAAAGACATTAGAATAAGATTTGAGAGTTGTCTGGTCTCATCCAGGGCAATGCTGAAGACCAGGGGGTGTTTATCAAAGACTAAGATCGATTTTAAGTTGGACTTGACTATGGCAGGGCCGTTCATGCCACTAGTTCCTCTAACCATTCCTGGCATCTATTTCTCGAGGGACGTAAAAATCATGGTCACAAATCTACATTATTGAAGGAAAAAATATTATCTAAAGATCATAATTGAGAGACCAATGGTGAGGGCAAACAGTGGCATGAACGGCCTGCCATAGTTAAGTCCAACTTTAAAGTCAATCTTAGTCTATGTGAAAGACTCCCCAGGAGGCTTGGGGAAAGGTCATCAAAGAAATGAAATATCCATCCCACAGTGTGAGAAAAATAGACATTAAATTTATGAGGATTTGAAGTAACAAGTAACAGAATATAATTAGTGATATTATTCTGGATTTGTATTGCAGTTGAAGCTAAGCACATAACAGATATTATTGAATATATTTATAACTGATTATTGGTGAATATTTTGTTTCTGTTTTATAGTGCCAAGCAGCGAGGAGAGAACATCATGCAGCAGAACCAACCCAAACTCCTTGAAGAGCTCTTAGATCTTATCTTTGAGAGGTTCAAGTGCGTAGCCTCCGCTCATATGTGTGTACTAGGAGCTCTACAGAGAATAACAGTAAGTTGATCTTCTTTTTGTTCTTGTTCTGTTTCCCCCCTCCCCCAAGCTCTCAATAACAGTGAATTTTACCCCCTTTTGCTAAAAGAATATTAATGTGACTCATGGTTTATTGAAAAATTCCTCTTGTAAAATTGCTGAAGTAACTTGTGGCATTAATGGATATTGTTTTGGAAATTGCTCATTCGCCATTCCTCTCCCTACACACTTTCTTCCTTTGTCTTTTGAATTTCCTTTTGTTATCCCTAATTTTCTCTTTGTATTTTTTTTCTTCTACTTCTGTTGATTTCTTTGTTCCTGTCTTCAACAACCCTCCTCTATTCCCTTCATTCATTCCTTTCCTCCTGTTTCTTCCCTTTTCTTCACCCTGGAATCAAAATTATATATATTGTGACACAACCAAGTGGTTGAATGTTCATTATTGTCTATGTCCTTACCCATATGTCCTAGTGTGAAATGCGTAAACGTTGCTCAAAGTCATGAAGAAGATATAATTCTGTTCATAACTAAACGTCAGTATGAATGGTGGTTTATGCTTTACTTTAGATTCATCAATCTGTGTCTTATGTTCTTTTCAGGCAAGTGGAGATGTCCAGCTGTACACAATGGGAGATATTTGGTCTAAGATACAGACACAGGTAAAGTCACTCTCTCATCATATTTTTACTTTTATCTTTCTTAATCATTCTTGCATCAATCAAAAATGACATGTACCCCCCATTTTCTGTTTCGATTTACAATGTTACATGTCCCTTTATATCAGGCCTTCTCAACTGGCGGCGCGCGCGCCACTCGTGGCGCTTGCGGTCAGTCAGAGTGGCGCGGGCTGTTCCAAAAAATTAATAAAAATTAAAAATTAAAGAAAGAACAACATTAACAAATTATATTTTAAAATAAAAAAACTCAAAAAGTCGCAGTCGAAGTTGAGCCCAAAATGTAGGCAAGCCATTTTGTTTGTTTGATTTTCACTTCATTTTGACATTTTCCATGTTTATTGCACCAAAATAACTACATATAAATTAACTTCCAGTGTAGATTTTAGCCAGGAATTGTACTAATTATTTCACATCAATATGAAATTATGATTGATGATTTATGGAACAAAAAGGTGTTAAAAATGCCACATCTGGGCCTCAAAAAGGCCCTAAAATCCACGAGCTTCCGGGGGCTTTGCCCCCTGGACCCCATCTGGTATCGGCTCGGTCGCTACGCTCCCTCGTAACACAGTCACCAAACATACAGGTTGGCACTTCAACCTCAATTCATTTTTGTTTGGGCGCTTCTAATAAACTAGTTGAGAAGGCCTGCTTTATATAATAACTATCTGAAAGGGGTTTCTGTAGAATAAAGTCAGTGCATGCAAGTTAATGACACTCTTTCCAAATAAAGTGCTTGAAACTTTGAATTTAAATTTTATCATAAAATATTTTCAATTGTCCATCTTGAACAGGAATCATTACAAAAAATAAATGATTGTCATTCCTGCAAAAAAAAGCATTTCTAACCAGAATGTCAGGTATCCATTCTTCTTCTTCTTTTGTTTTCAATTCAATTCAATTCGTTTTATTAAACCATTAAAAATAAAAAACAGTGTACAAATCATGCGTGTATGAACATTATTGATACAGTGTAAATGGTCAGGGTGCCCCTAAAAGCCAAGGCGTGATTAATGGGGTCCCCAATACATAAAGAAATATACATAGCATAAACATGACTTTTACTTTGATATTTACTCCTTATGTATTTTTATTTTTCAGCTTCAAATGATCCTGAGTAGCTACCTGGATGTAAGGAATGTGACAGCTACAGCTCAGCAAGCTACAACAGCATTTACCGAAGTTAGTGCTAGGTAAGCATTATAATTATTTTTACAATGTTCATTTTCTTGTCATGGCATCAACAAGCATGTAGCATATGAGCTCCCAACAACTTATTTATGCTTCAGCTAAAAATGTTAATGTTGAAACATTGAGACATGGATGCAAGGTTACCTTTCAAAGAAATAGTATACATTTTGCCCTTTTATTATGTGTAAGTTGTAAAAGTAGTTACCCATTGCATCTTTATTAGTTTGTATTGTAATGATAATGAGAGTTATTTTAGTGTAAAATACCCATTTCTTTCAATTTATTTTGTTCATATTATCTCTGGTGTGGGTTCTGACATGTATTTGTATAAGGATATCTTATTTGCTCACGCTCTGCCGGTAATAATTTAATTTGATATTATGCAAGGAGCATGAAAATGATAAGTTTTTTGTACATTTTGTGTGTCTCATTTTTTATTTTTTCTCTTTCTTTCCTGCAGTGATTTGAATACGTATTTCAGCAGACGTAAGCAAGCCAGACAGAGGAAGGTTCCTCTATTCCGGTTCGATATGTCATCTCATGCAATCAGTATGACCAACTACATGCGAGAACAGAAGCAAGAGTTCTATGGCTCGGTGAGTAACTTTGTAACTTTGAGGAGGCGTGATGGCTCAGTGGTTGAGCAGTGGTTTTGTATCCGGGAAGTGCTGGGTTCATAACAGTCAAGTCAATGTGCTAGTGCCCTTTGGTTAGGCATTAATCCTCATTTCCAAGTCTCTTGGAGAGAACTTGAACCCGTCGGTCCCCTGGTTGCTTACTTACAAGCATACGCATGTTTTCTTAGCAGTCGGGTAAAACAAACCATCAAACCAAACCAAGTAGTGTAGTATAATATTAGAGCAAGAGGGACAGAAAAAACAGTTCTCCTGTCTTTAGAAAATGTTGATCTTACTACAAGATGCAGACCTGCAGCTCAGTTACATGAATATTTGTAGATAACTTTTAAATACAGTACTTGGAGAGCAGAATCCCTTGCTATTGCAGACTTTTGAATTTATTTACCTGCTTTAATTGGTTCAAAGTGAAACTCTGAAAGCCTTTGTGGTGTGTATATGAAATTCATTTTTGTTCTTGATTGTTTTTAAACTATTTTATACCAGGTATAATATACATTTGCACATAGATAATTCATGATTGGTTGTTTGTTTGTTTTCTCCATAGGACAATATCATGAAGCATGTGTATTAAGTGTTTTGTAGATGTTAAAGTCAGATAGAATGTCTATTGGTGTTTTCTCCATAGGATGGTCAAGTGCTAGCAGATGATGAGACAAGCGAACAGACTCAGATGGTTTGTAAACCTAGTATTAAGAACATCACCATCATCTTCAAACCACTCAACAGATTCATCAAAGATATTGAGGCTTCTATGAACGTCACAAATGGGTGAGTTTTGGGGTCAGAAAATGGAGGGGGAAAAGGGATAGCTAAAACAGAATGTAGACGGTCAGTTGGATGAGTTATTGTACTATTATTTGTTCGATCTATCTCATAATATACCTAAAAGCTCTATGTAAAATCTTGAGCCACGTTTCTACCAGCTCTAGTACAGGAAATTACTTGAATGGCAATTTATCACGTTTAGTTATGTATTCTACAAGTATTAAAAAGTTTCAATGTGGGAAGGAAATAGCTATTAAAGAGACTGAAAGAAAGAGAGAGAATCAGGTCGAGAGATTTATGGCCCATCATTTTTTACTAGTACTCCATGAATACTACAGAGGTGCCAACCAGTACGATTTAATCGTATTTAGTACGATAATAAGAGTGGAATACGGTAATACGATATCACCTCTTAAAATACAAGTTTTCAACAACAAAACTTTTTTTTTTTTTTTTTTTTAAACACCCATAACAACCACGGAATCGCATTAAAGCATGAACAAGTAAACCCCCGCAGCCCCAACAAAAACTTTGCTTTACAATTTTCTTTTAAAATTTTAATGAAAGAGCAAACATTTTACTTGACTGTACGTACCAGTATCACATTTTTCTGAAATTTTACTGGCCCGGGGCCAACCGGCCATTGGTAGTGTCAAGTTTTCGTGAAAATCTGATTTTTGTCTTGCCTGCGTAGCAAAAAAGCGAGACATAGGCGCCGCTTTTCCGGTGGTGACGGCGGTGGTGACGGCGGTGGCGGCGGCGTCAACATCAAAAACTTAACCTAAGGTTAAGTTTTTGAATTTTTGATATAATTTTGAATGTATAAGTTCTTAGTCAATGAAACTTGGACTATAGGGTTATCAAGTATCCCCAATCATGTGAGTGGAATTTCAGGTCACTAAGCTAAGGTCAAAGGTCATTTGACTTAGACTTTGTTGTGGCATCAACATTAAGATTTTGAATTTTTAGCATATTTTCAAAATTGATTGTTCAAATTCCATGAAACTTGTACCCACGGGTTATCAAGTATCACAAATCATATGACACAAATTCCAGGTCACAAGGTCAAAGGTCAGTAGACTTGGATTATGTTTTCACAACTTAATATGAGAATTAATTTTTTTAAAAATAATTTGTTCATATTTTATTCAAGTTATCGATCGTGGTACATTTAATAGTAAATAATTCTTCTGATGATTCTTAGTCAATATTCACTTCAAAATGTCATTATATTTAGAGGATTTCATTTTTTGGGGCCTGCTAATGGGCCACCCTGCCTATGAATAATGTTCAAACCTCCATTTGTCATCATATCGAATTGCGTAATGCATTAAAAGAGCCTCTGTGTAATTGAAAATTTGTTTCAGAGATTTATCAGGACGCACACACAGTGTGCCAATGTATATGGACCAACTTGTGGTTTTGGTATATGAAGAGCTCAGAGCCAAAAGGTACTACATGATTATTTTTTTTCTTTTTTAGTTTGTGTGCATTAATGTACACATTTCCAGTAGCCTCATACATGTATACACTGTAATAGTAAATAATTTTCTGGATGATTCTTTGTAAATATTCACTTCAAAATGGTGATTATGTACAGAGGATTTTAATTTTGGGGGCCTTCTAACGGGCCACCCACCCTGCCTCTAAATATTGTCCCAACCTCAATTTTTCATCATATGGAATTGCGTAATGCAGGCGAGACCGCCGAGAGCGTTTCCCTTGTTTAGGATACTCAGTCTGTTTTTTTGTGTCAAGAGGTTGGCATCTCTGCTGTACTACATTATTGCAGATTTTTACAAGAGCCATATTGTGAATTCAGTGCATCATTTTATATGGAGTGGCTTATAGTCACTTGTGTGTGAATCTTCAAGGTGATTTTGTGGCTGAAGCAAGAGCTTGGAACTAAAAAGAACTGAGTTTGCAGTTAAAACAAGGTATATAGATGAACATGTACAATTGAATATGTTTTAAAAAAACTAATTACAGCAAAAATATGGTCCTTACGGTATACATTTGCGCTGCGTTACGACATCAATAGGTTTTTAATAGGTGAAAGGAAGGCCGCTTGAAAAATACTAATTTTGATGCAAAAATACATATTTTGGAGGTGCTGAGTACTAATGTGTACTTCCAAAGGTTGGCAGCTCTGATAATCATATAATAATCTGTTTTTTTATATAGAGCTATTCACTTTGTATGTAGCTTGTAGAATTTTTTATCCAAGAGGAAAATGGATATTGTCATCAAGGTTATATTGTGATTTCTCATGGTTGTATTTTTCAGAAATCACTGCACATTACATCATTTTGTAAGTGACTTTGTAAAGGAGATCTTCCTAGGGTATCTTCAAGGTGACATTGAAGAGGATCTACAAGCTGCTACCAAAGGTTTGTCAAGACATGCTTAAATTTTGTTTTAAGATAAATAAAGGATCTTGTTTTATGAATAATGGTAATGACTTTTTGTTGCTTTTTGGTGATGAAAAAAAATTGCTCAAATTGAATTATCGTGTTTAATAACAAAATTGGCACATGTCACAAATATTATTTAATGTTGAAAATTTTTGCAACAAATAATATTTGTGACATGTGCCAATTTTGTTATTAAACACGATAATTCAATTTGAGCAATTTTTTTTCTTCCTAAGTAGGTCTGATGGGAAGTTTATTTCCAAAGGTGCTGTATGTCTTTCTCTATCTATGAGACTAAAGAATTGTGCCATCTTTAACCTCAGTTAAGATTATGTATGTCACATATATAATATGACAAATTTATATAGCGCTTGTGACAAAAGTTTCAAAGCGCTGTACATGTACACAAATCAAAATTACTTCAAACAAAATCAATATTACTAATAGAATTAACATTACTCAAATTACCAAGAAAACAAAATATTACCTACATAACTTAACCAATTATCATTACTTAAATTACCAAGAAGATCAAACATTACTAACATTACTAAAGAAATTAACAGAACACGTAAATTCCTTGGAAATTAACACATTATATCAGTAATAGTAATAATTAAAAAGACATAATGAAGGCATGGTAATATTTATTCGAACTTGTTTTAGAGTTATTTGGGTTGCTTTTGGAATAGATGAGTTTTTAGATTCTTTTTGAAAATGTCAATGGTGGGTGAGTCCTGGATATGGGCGGGGAGAGTGTTCCAAATGTTAAGAATATGTTGATGTAAATTGTCTGTCCAGTTCGTTCTTCTTTAATGAGTGTATCAAAATAATTTGGCCACTAATGCCTAAACGTGTGACTGTACAATACACTGATCAATTCATTAGACTATAGAGGAAGTGAATGATTCATCCATTTTTTACTTGACCTCACAGGAAGTGAATCCCTGAAGTCACTAGTAGACGTGCAGACCCAGAAGACCATGGGCGCCCCCTGTCCTCTACTCCAGGCTGTGGTCACTATGGACAAGGCCGTATCCTCGCTCCGTCAACTGACCACTGACTTGCCGTCGTATGCTGACCAGTTCCTTCAGATGTTGTGTACAATCTTACAGGATTACAAGGAGACCTGCTATGCTACATACAGAGGTAAACAATTTAATCTTTTTTCAAAACAGACGAGAGAATTGTTTTAATAGAGACAAAAAATATCATTCAGGAGAGAATAACAAATAAGTGTGTAAAGATGTTATCTTCATAGGGCTACTGTCATTGACATAAATGACAAGTTTAGAAATTGTGACAAGCCTGATGAAGAAATAAATCCAATTGCTCAAGGCACTTCAGAAAGATGTATGCATTGAATTTGGTTACATTACGGATCTGTGTTGTGAGGACCCTACGTCACAAAAAATGCACTGTGGGGGAAAACCTGCTCGATCATTAACTTGTTTTTTTGCTCATTAAACAAAACTATTAAAAATAAATCTGAGCACCATTTTCCAAAACCAAGTTATATTTGGGTTTTTTTTAATTTTTATCTAATCTAATCAGCTCAACTTTTCAGTGGAGTGGACTTGTACTTTAAATAATTTGTTGTTGTCTCCTAACGAATATCTAGATTTTAATGGTTATGTTTAGCTCAAAGTGTACAAAACAGTTATTTGTAAACTGAAAAAGGATTGCTGTTTCAAAACAGTCAGTCAACCTTTCAGATACAGTATAGAGAAGCTATTATGGCTCATTAGTTAGAGTGGTGTTCTAAGTTAGGCTTCAAAACTGAGCTGATGCTCTACCACCTAAGTCCCCTTTGGCAAGGCATTGATCCTAGCCCTCAGATAGAACTTGAAGATGTAGATATATAGATCCTCTCGATGCATACTTACAAGCATGTTCTGTCTTTAAAAAAAAAATCAGTGAACACTATTATATCTTTGATTTGCATTGCCCAGGTCTAGTACAGCCCGAGTCAGAAGACAAGAGAATCTTCAGTGCCTCCTGGGTGAAGGATACCGGTATCAATCAGTGTCTACGCTACCTACCTAACTGGCTCAACCTCCAGGAGGAGAGAAAGGCAGATAAAGACTCCATCGATCAGGTCCCAGAGACAATTGAAGACATCAGGGAGAGGAATGAAAAGGTAGATAAGCCAGATTGCTTTGCCTTGATAAATATCTTGATTAGTATCATCATATGACAATATACCAGGAGGCATTAAGACTTGTTGTCCTATTTTTAAGTGTGAAGTTCATTTAAAATAGGTCTCTTCATATTCCTTTATATTGTTATCTTGTTTATGCTGCTGACAGTGGTAATTTTATATAATAATAATAATAATATTTGTGATTTATATAGCGCATAATAATCATCGAAGATAAATATATGTCATTGGGAAGAAAGGAGTATGAGTAAAGCCAATTATAATGTCCATTAGGATCGAGTTTATTTTGATAGCGGAAATAGTTTTATCAATTTTAATAACTATTTACTCTGAATCACATTGTGTAGAAGCATTCTGGTAATCATCTTTAAGATAAAGATTTCCTAATCCTAATTATTCTGATAGTTATGATGATGACAACCACATCGAGTATTGTGTATGTGCCTATAATTCATGTGCGTTTAATATTGTCTTTACATACTGTTCTTGCTAATTTATATACGTCATTGCAATTTGAGTAACAGAAAACTCTCTCTTATCCTTACTCATTAACAGGAGTCTGAATTACTGGTGACTAACTTAGGAGACAAACTTCTTCAGACCCATGAAGTCTTGACTGATCTAGGTTCATTGAGATTACTTGCCAATCTTCATGAGAGTCTGGTAAGTGAAAAAAAAACACATTTAAAACCTCTGACGATTGTAATAGCGTCTGGTCCTTAATTCTAACATTGGTATTGTAAAATAATCGTTTTTGTATTCAGTGTTATTGTGATGTGTCATTTTTGTTTCAGCTCAAATGATTCTAATACAACAAGTACTCCGGCCTTGTTTTCACTTGTGCTTAATTTCAGGTTTGGAATTTAGAGCAGCATCTGAAAAAATGTATTGTCAGTTTAAGGTGGCAGTTTTATATGCTGGACTGACGAAGGAAAGGAGATGAATGTTGATGAAAATATTATAGTAATATGTAACTTGGAGGTAGTTTGGGGTGTTTTAACTATAACAAATCATCATAAATTTATAATTTGTTATTTGTATGTATATAATATCCGTAATCATTTTCTGATTCTGTTGTTAATGTTGTTTTTTCATCTCTACCTCCTTCAGGAATGGTTTGCATGCCGGGTAAGGAACTTTGCTGGTCTCCTACCCAGTCAGGGATTCAACACACTGACAGTCCCTGGATCAGTCTCATTGGTAAGTCTAGAGAAGCATTTTATTTTGAAATAACTTGTAACAAGATTTGGTGGTCAAAGACAATCCCAAAGAAGATATTACATGTCAACAGGTTGAGAAAGGAGTATGATTTTAAATTGCCAAATGTGATATCAGTTTGGGCAATGTCAGCCCAAATTGTGGAGAAAAATGGTATGGAGAAATGGAACAGTTTGCTCAAGATTGCATTTGTTGGAGGAGATAATATACATGTGTCAATATAGTCAATAAACTTGTCTTTTTTTATTGATAAATATCAATGTGTGTGTGGGGGTATCAATTACCAGGGGATGTCTCTATTACTGTCGCAGATAATGTAAATACTTGAAGCAAGGGGTAGTTATAATTGCATTTGGCTAGGGCCTTCTAACCAATAATACATATTAGAAGTTAAAGGGTTAGGAGAGAAATCTAAATTCACTCATCTGCAAATGTTTTATGATGATTATATTCTATTTTGTATCACAGGAAATCCCACCAGTAGATATGAGTCTTCTACATTCCCTCATCGGTCTAGCCAAAGAGTTCCAGGACCTAGCTGATACATGTCTGTTGGTCCTTCATCTGGAAGTGAGACTTCACTGTTTCTTCTTCCTCATGCCAGTCACTAAACAGGTAAGACTAGTGATGTGACAACTCTGCATGCAGATACTGATAGCATTTCATATCTCTGTTATTATATCATTTTTATTCATAAAACGTACAGCAATGCATTATTTGTGGTTGGAAAGGAATTTTGATTTGATTTTCATCACCTTGGATACTAATGGAAAAAAAGTGTAATCTCTGCCTTTCGTGTCATGTGAAATATGTGCTATTCTTCTGTTTATATTTGAATTTAAGAATGTTGTTTGTTATACACATTTCTATATATTGTTTTCTGTTTACATTGGAGTTCAAGACGGAAAAGTGGGGAGAAGAAATAAGATCTAGAAGAAGAAAAAAAGGATCGAGAGAAGAGAAAAGAATAGGGTATTGAGAGAGAGGAAAAAAGATATTGACAGACAAACAGATGAATGAGGTAAGTAGAGGCCAATGGAGATATTAGAAAGGTATAAACAGGAAGAAAATAATTTGAAAATGTAAATACCTAGAGAAATGAATTTACAGTTACACACTACAATTCTTTCTTTGTTTCTATCATCTCACAGTCGAGTTTCTTCACAAGTGTTGATAGTGTGGATCCAGACCCCAATGTGATCAAGCTGAGTAAGGATCTTACCAGTCTGGAGGAAGCGTTACACACCAGTCTACATCCAGCAAAGTTTAAGTAAGTGGTTTTGTGTGATGTTGACATTGTTGTTGAATGGTAATGGACGGGTGATGATGATGATGATGATGATAATAATCTTGGTGAAATAAGTGGTGGTGATATGGTGATACTGTGGTGATGATGATGATAATTACAAAGGTTATATTTGGTAAGACAAACACTGTAATATTCCAACGGTACAGGTAGGTGTAATATCAACAAATTTTTCAGTAGATATGATAAGAAATGAAACAAAAAATTTAAAAAGTTCTTCACAGAATTTAGATCGAGTTTGTGTGTTTAGTGATTATAAGAGAGAACGTGATGCCAAATTTTGCTAAAGTTATTTATACCTTTGTCTTTCCTTCCTTCTCCCTTTCAGGTATGTGTTTGAAGGTCTAGGTCATCTTGTATCGTATCTCCTGATCAACAGCTCACAGTACATCAAGAGAATCAATGAGAATGGAATCAAGAAGATGTAAGTTAACAAATGAATATTTGACCATGTGATAGGGTCCGATGAGAGGCATTGTGGGAAAGATGTTTGTCATGATGATATCAATCATAAGGTTGAGCGTTGTCATCTAAGTATTTTATTTTATTTTAGTTACAAGCTCAAACATGCGCTCTGTATTTACTGGTGGCAAACCGAAGTTTCTTTATAACTCAAAATTACTACCAGGTAGCCTAACATTCATAATCTCAGACTGTTAATTAGTTCCTCAGACAAGTTACTTTATCTTCAGTTGTTTTTCTAGGCCAAGTTAGTAATATCCAGGTCACACATACAAGACCATCACACCCGATTGACAAGAGACCAAGGAGAGTGGCCAAGAATTAGGGTCGATTGGAGTCGGTTTTGCATTGAGATTGAGGTGTGATTTCTTGAATACTTAAACTGCTATATATGACCGGTCATTCAAATGCCAGGTTAGTGATAATTGCATATAAAAACGTCACTGTGCAATAAACCTGAGGGCTGTTTTCTTTCTTCTGATACATTTATTTGTCTTTGCACAAAGAGGGGTTGATGTTACAAAATATCATGAACATACTGTATTTGTGGTATGCCTGTCAGATGTAGCCCAAGTTCATCTTCTGATGAATTGGATTCTTCCTTCTTTTCCTGCAGGTGCCGGAACATTTTCATCTTACAGCAGAACCTGACCAACATCACCATGTCAAGAGAGACTGATTTGGACCATGCTAGGCAGTACTATGAACTCATGTACAAGACTACTGATGTAAGTCATTCATGAATCTGTCTTCAAGTGTTGTTTTGTCATCTCATGACTTCTTACCTTCTCTCATCTTATGCATGACGATGCATGTGATTTTGCAACTGCTGTCTCTTTATTCTACATTTAGAAACATTATGCTCTGATCCTTTGGATGTTTTAAGAGATATATTGCACTTGAAATTGCTCCCTCCCGTTTTCCAGTCTTAAAGCCGTTAATTTTGTAGCTGAGCATTTGAATACTGACTACTCCAAAAATTCAATTGAACCTGTTACTAGTTCCATTCAGAAAGAGAAAACAGAGACCTAGGTCGAACTTCCTTTGTTCTAGTCTCTTTTCAACCCAGTCTCCCATCATAAGATACAAGCTTTCATATCCAAAACCTTACTTAAATATATTTCAGATTTATTAAGGAATTGATGTAAGTTTTATTTATTTAAATGTTTGATTAATCGTTTGTTTATTTTTCAGGACATTCTGAATAGCGTCGTGGAGCAAGGAGCTGCTTTCAAAGAGCTGGAGTATAGGAACATCATCAACCTCCTTCATCGAAGCAGCCCAGCCTACGATCAGAAATCGGTGGGACAGAGACTCAAGAAGCTTGAAGAGATTATGACTGAAGCTGTGTAAAGCAGACATGGAGCAGAGGAGGACCCAGGATTCTCTGCCAAAGAGGGCAAACAATTCTGTGACAAGCAGATTAATTTCATGTTTTTCTTGTGACATTGCTTAAGAATTCTCTGACAAACGTTATTGTCCCCTCTTTCTCCTCCCCCTTCTTTTTGTTAAGGGATGGGGGCATTTTAGTTTAGTGTCCTGGCTTTAAATGGGAATCTCTGCTCATTTATGAGATGAGAGCAGTTTGATTACAAATATGTTGAAGTTTCAATGAGAAACTCAGTGAGATAAAAGGCACCGAATTGAATTGGCCTGTATTTTGCAGTAAACCACAAATTACATTCTTTTTGCTTTAATTCCAAACATTATTTTGATCTCAATATACCTACGAGCTCATTTAGTTTTGTACGGCAACTTCCCACAATTATTATTTATTATTTTATATTGGTATTGATAGCAGTACAAACAGTTTAGGAGTCTCAATATGACAGACTTATATTTTTTGACATTTCCGTCCTGACGACGGATAGTCAACCTGTTCGAAACGTCGAGCCACTCATCCTCTCCAAGCGCTATAGTTCTCCTGAGAACTATATGCCAAGAAAGATAACAAACAGTCCTTTTCAGGACTACACTCCTCCAAGAAAGATTACCGAGTCAGAGTCCTGTTCAGGACTCCTCATACCTCTCTCTCTCTCACACACATGGTGCAACCGCAAACCTACTGTATATTTCCGTTATTAATCTTAAAATCCCAAATCATCAAAATGTACTTCTTTCAGGGAGATAATTCGCCCATGTTGAATTTCATTATCATTCACTGAATGTTTGGTATACTTAAATGATAATGTGGCATATCTTGCCTTGTGAAATAGCTTTTATGATTTTTGTAATTTGTAATACATATATTTATTGTCACCTTAGCAAATTATTTAAGTGCTATATTTACTCTATGAAATGATACCAAACGATATACAATGACGAGGCATTACACTCTCCACTCGTAAATGGCATTCCATTTAATGCTGTCAAAAGTATATCAGGATGTTTATGTATTATTCTTATGCAAGTCGCTGGCAGGTGGGGAAAATCCCCTTTTCCCTCATATCAACTAAGTTTGTGGGATATGAGCTCCTGTATTCATAATTTAAATTATTTTATGACTGAATATCCTAATCTTTATTGAGCTTCTACTTAATTTATAGAACCAAAGTAGATATATTGTAACAAAGTATGTGCAATAGGAGTATTGTGTTTGCATATTATGTAGTTTATTGTAAATTATGCATGTTGAAGTTGCATGTTATGTGTATGGAAAATTGTATGGTGTGTTCAACCCTTACTCTATATTTTTTTTTGTATGGTGTGGATTTTTTTCAAGAGATGTCAGGAAAAGCATGAATGGAGAATGAAGAACTGTAATTTAGATATGTGTGAAACCATCCCACATTCTCTTATCAACCTACCTCCAGAAAAATATAATTCTATAATGCTTAAAATTCTTTTGTCCATCGTTTTCTACCACTTGGAAGTAGCTGGAATGTCGATGGGCAAGTCCAGAGTATTATTGTTAATTCAGTGCCCAAGTATAATGGATTATGAACATATACGTTTAAATCAGAAGTGTAATTCTATTTGATATTTCCTCCGATTTAAGCTCTTGAAAGGCTGCCAAATTCATATGAACATCAAGTAAATACATATGTGACAAAATTACCTTGTGCTTGCTCAAGAATGGCTATGTGAGTCTCAAACAAGAAATAACTAGTTTCAGGTGATTATTAACGGTTATAAGTGAGCTCAGTTACATGTGTAATCCTTAGAAATGTTTCTTTTCATTAAGATTAGTGAAGCATTGTAAACACTTTTCTATGTCAAATCAGTTTTGCAGTGAGAAACTAAAGACGGAAATAATTTTACGTTTTGTAAGTACCGGTACGGCTTTTAAGTCCAGTCTGTCCTGAATACAAAGGGATTTTCTTTTATTGTATAAACTTATGCTCAATGTGCCTTTCTGTTATGATTGTAGAAACTTCATGATTGAGTACTAGTCAACTTGTATACATCTGCATTACTTTTGTTACAGAATTTTTCTTAATTTGTTACGGTACTTCAAATATAGATCTAGATATTATTGAGAATAGTTAATTTTGTAAACATATTGAAGAACTTGCATGAACTCCAAATATATAATTATCTAGCATACATTTGCATTTCATTTGCGTAGTATTTAATGTTACTTTGCTATATTTCAACTACATAACTCTGTTATGATCTCGTCCCCCTTCATTCTTATGCATTCGCTTTTGCACCTGTTGACTCCATGCTACATGCACATGTATAACAGCCCTCCTGGCATTTTTTGTACAACATCATGCAGAAGATTAAACTAAGGAAGAACATTGCAAGAAAAGGTCAAACATAGAGTAGTTTCTGTATAGATAAATATGCTTGTACAGTTTATTATTGTACAATGTACATAGAAATAAAGTAAACATGTACATTAAGATACAATCTATATCATGTATCAGAAGTATTTCTTTTTGTTAATGTCACATTGTCATAACATAATGTACAAGTGTTGCATAGACCATCCTATGCCATCAAGTATCTTGGTGGCTTGCCTGACATTGCGCATGTGTGAAAGTTGATGGTTTGACCTGTATAATTTGAATACCAATACAAAAGAGGAAATCAATCCTTGATGAGACAATAATTCATTATTCAACTAGGCAGTACAAACTTTGACCCTTTTGAAAATGTATTTTCATTGCTTGTGATTAGTTTTTATTATAAGCAGTATTCCCTAGAATTATTGAACATTACCATTATATCATCAGCTAGGATCAAGAAAGGGACTTGGTCCTTACAAATCCAAAAGATTTCATCCCTTTCTAGCTCATACAAAAAAAATGTATTCAAGTTTGCAACTCTGTGATTAACTACACAGCAGTGACAGCAGTCGTATTCATGTTTTTATATTTTACAGCTAAAAAAACTTGATTTACCTCATGTCAAACTTTATAAACTTACACCAGTCATAATCTTTCAATGTAGCTTTTTGTAAGAGAAGGTATTTTGTAACCACAATTCCATATATTCAAACCTCTGAATAATTCAAGCACAATTGAAATCTTTGGTTTCATCTACATGTGCTCCATAAAAATCTCTTTTTCCCCCAATGATTTATATCCAAGATGCAGTGAGTTGACAAGCTAGCATATTTATCAATAATGTCCATTTACTCAGTTGAATTTTGATTAGTAAACAGTACCAAGATTCCCAAAGCCTTGATCCAATTAATCAAGTCAACATCCAAAGAAGGAAAAAGAAAAATTTATTCTCTAAACTGTTAAATGATAAACAATCAGAATAATTTACTACGTTAATCATAAATGACCTAAAGAGACGAAAATTCATTCATATGGTGTTTCTGATATTCTTGTAGACAACAAGCAATAGTCACAGGGTATTGTTAACTGAAGGTTTCCCCCGGTTTCAGTGAACTAATACATAATATTTGGTCAAACTCCCTTCAAAACAAGGTAAAAATGCATTTCACAATATAGCATTGTAAAGAGGTATTGCAGTTGTTGAATTTTTAATACTGTACATATGTCATGAACAAAGATCTACTATGATATACTTTTGACAATTACAATATTGACCCAGATAATGTAACTTGTGCAGTCAAATTTGCCAGTTGCCTGCCACTACTGTGCCATGACCAAAAGATGTACATGAAACAAGACATGTTAGAAAGGGCAAGTTCCAACACAAGTCACATTGCTTAGAGCCAGAAAGGTGCAAGTCCTACCAGTATACTTTTACAGAGTTGAGAGCCAGAAGTGTGTTAACTCTGTAAAAGTATACCGGTATGCAGGGCTCTCGCCAAGAAATTAAAAAGGCGTGGCGCGACCCGAGGAGAAATTTGACCCCCCCCCCCCCCCCACAAAAAAAAAAAAAAAAAAAGTAAAGATTTCGATTTTTTTTTTTTTATGAGGTACGAGACACAATTTTCTATTAGACACAAATAATGCACAGCTATGAGGAACAAGTAAGAAGTTACTTCATGAACATAATTTGTTCTTCACTATATCTGTGCTATATTAGTAGAATAGCTTAGTTTTTAATACTATGATCTCTATTCTACACCATTCTCATAATAGCTGGTTGACATAGCCCGTCAATCGCTTGTTTAGGGCTGGGAACATGGCGGTATGCTTGTCACCGCACTTGATGAGGCAGCCCTCGAGGTTCTTGCGGACCTTAGCCTCATCAGCAGACGACATCTTGTCTCGGATCTTGTCCTTGGTTTCGTCTTGACACTGGAGGGTGCACCGCTGGAGCCGGTCCTGAAAATAAAACAAAGATGGCGGTACAATTTTATGGCTCAAATATGATAATCTCAACCCCGATGTCACCGATATCCACTATAGGTACTAAAACCGTACTATCATGTATTTGATGGGCTGTCAAAGAGTGTTTGTGACATCAAGATAATGATCAAGATAACTAGGAAAATAAACAACCAATATATGCAACATTTCGCAGACTACATTACATCTCAACATTATTCCCAATACCTCAAGTGCTATTTAACAAATTGCACTTTAGCAATAAAGAAATATGTGAATTTTTTCTCCTTCCTCCTTGGAAAGTTTGCTTGCAACTTTCCAACATGATTTTCAAGCTATTTAGGAGACGTTTATATAATGTAACCACATTCACCTTTTACCCTAGATGTTGAACAATAAGTTTAATCAAATTTGAAGTTTTCTCCTTACAACAGTAAACCTAAATATTACATTCTGTCATCAATACTCATCTTTAAACACATTTGTTTTGAAAATCCTTGCAGAAGTGTGTGTTAAATGACATACTCTTTCACATCATTGTACAATTTAAGTTGATTTTTGCTCCTAACACTTTAGACGGGCTTTAAGACAGAAAAACCTGTTTTTGGGGAGTATCTAAAAAAAAAAAAAAAAGTCTGTCCTACGATCATGCTCTTCTTCAACTCCAAGATGTAGGAGAGGGATTTGGCCAAGCAAGATGTGGTCTCAGTGGACCATATCCCGACCGACAAAGACTGATTTTGGGGGTCTTGCATATTTTCTGCTTCAATTTAAAAAGTCGAATGAAATAAAATAGCCTTTTCTTACCAGGAAATCTGTCAATTCTTTCTGCACATATTCTTCTGTTTGTTGAGCTGGTTGCTGACATCTCTGTATACATCCTTGCCGATCTCCTGATGATTGATCACAGCATCTTGCACTGCACAGATACATCTCTTTCTGCAAAACGAAAAAACAATGAAAGTAAAATATGTTAAATGTTAGAAAATTGAGAAGTTTAAACTTTAAGAAACTTTAAAGTTTAAGCTAAAGACAAAGTGAAAGTAAAAATTATTAAGCCTAGATCTAGATCTAGATTTACAGTATCAGTAGGGGCGCTGGTCCAAGAATAAGGGCCATGAGGATCATCTTCGTAAACGTGGACAGATGCGTCCACATGAATAAGGATCGTCCACATTTTCGCAGACGTTCCATATTTCCGATTCGAGTCGAGCGTTGACGATGCAAAAAACTGATTCCGCAATGATTTTTTTTTTTATGCATTTTACACCGACTTTATTTGTACAGAGACTTTCACGTTATGAGCGACAAACCCTCCGGAAGACTGACAACCCATTATGTAGACGGTGATCTGGGGTTATTTTATTACGCGGAATCCGTTTTTTGCATCACCAGCGCACAGTCCGGGAACCTGAAAGCTGCAGAGCGCCGATGAAAAAAAACATTCACGAAAAATGCGGACGATCCTTATTTTTTAGGATGCAATTTGTCCGCGTTTACAAGGATATCCTCGTTCATGGACCATTGCCCCTACTCATTTTTACTGATTATTACAATACAAGGCCTAGATCTAGACTAGATCTAGACTAGTCTATTTAAGTAGGCAGTTCAGGTGATTTTTTTTTTGTAGGAGATAGGGGATGATTTCTATATCATTTTAAAGATCACATTTTTATATACACAATGCACTTTGAATTGTTCAATTTGGACCAACGGTTCCAGAGATACGGATTTTTAAAATAATTTTCAGAACCATATTGATGAGGACAAAAGATCAAAAGGTCAAACCTATTATAATTGTATTGAAGTCAATTAAACCTGTGTTTAAGCAGTGGCACCATTGTTTTCAGAAGTTTGTGATCTGTTAAGCCTCATAATAGTCATATCTCTTCAATGCGATGACCAAACTCGCTGAAATTTGGCAAATATATTCAGTGATGTTTGGCAAATATGAAATTTAATATTTTTAAACAGCACCATAATAAAATATGCAAATTTATGCAAATTTCCATGTTTTTGTCATCATATTGTTATAAAAGGTAAATAAAAACCCTTTGAATCTAAACTTTTACTAAATGATCTTGTCTATTTATTTATTTCTTTCTTTCTCTCTCTCTCTCTCTCTCTCACACACACGCACGCTTTCACCCTCTCACTCTCTCTCTTTCTTTTTTTCTCTCTTTCTTTTTTTCTCTCTTTCTCTCTCTCTCTATTTCTTTCTTTCTTTCTCGGTCTTTCTCTCCTAGTCTCTCTCTCTCTCTCTCTCTCACACACACACACGCACGCACACACACACACACACACACACACAAAAGGATGAGGTGACAAATCGTCTATGTAGTCTATACTTGCAGCAATCTTGCAGTAAATGAACAGTTTTTTCGAAAAAATATCGTTACTTTACCCCAAAATATAACCAATTCATGTTAGATTATTACAATATTTATTCCAAATATTAAAATAAATATCACAATTATCAATAAAATACAACATACAATAAACAAAAATTGAAAAAACAAGTCAATCAAGTCACAAACGGGTCTGAATTCTAAGACTACGAAATGGTCTCGACGTCACTCACACAGCTGTTTCATTCACGTACACACACACGCATCACGCGTCGCGTCGCATCGTCAAAATCAGTTCGTGCAATTTTCAAAAACTGCAATCATATTATCGTATCTACCATAAGATCTACTCATCATCATTATATGAAACTTTCAGGAAAGAAGGTAAGATGTTTAATTTTGTTAATTACGGAGTTGTAAGTTAGTTGAAAAACTCCTTCCATCTGAATTTCATCACATTGTCGGCAGATTTGAGCAAAACCATCTACTACGATGGTTATTCAACGTACAACTCACTTTCGATGTGCATCGATAATTGTCGAAGAGAAATGACGTCATATTTTATTGTTTTAACCAATCAGAAGGCAGGGAAATCCGAAATAAACTGAGTGTTTTTTTTCGGCAGAACCACGAAAGCTCACGAAAGTGTGGCCGAAAGCGCGCTCACCCTGATGTATGTGGATTCGTATAGGGAGCTGAAATGCACACCTGCGTACGTGAATAACAAGTTGTCCCCATCGCGAAGGTCTAAACTGAACTGCCTAATTTAAGTCTCTAGTCTAGACTTAGACCGAATTTTTCTGTCTCTTTCGTTCGTTAGCCTCTGATTTGGGTAAGGTCGGCTCTCTCTTTAGAGACAGAATAGCCCCATACGCTGTAGTGGCCGCGCGTTTGTACTAAGAAACGTTACACAAAACTTGGCCAAACTTAACCCCTAATTTTGATATTTTACCGGATGCATATCCGATGTATTTATACTCCTAAATTTTCTATATAACTAACTACTTCGGTTCCACTTACCAACTTGGCTACTTGAATCCGTTTAATGGTCCCTTTTCAAGAAATTATGGGTCAAGATCGACATCCATGAAGAAAATCTTGCAGCGGGGTCTCATTCTTTCTAGTCTACGCCGAAGGCAAAATGATTATAACGGAAAAACTGTGCACGAGCTGACATGCACAGTTTTTCCGTTATAATCATTTTGCCTTCGGCGTAGACTAGAAAGAATGAGACCCCGCTGCAAGATTTTCTTCATGGATGTCGATCTTGACCCATAATTTCCTGAAAAGGGACCATTAAACGGATTCAAGTAGCCAAGTTGGTAAGTGGAACCGAAGTAGTTAGTTATATAGAAAATTTAGGAGTATAAATACATCGGATATGCATCCGGTAAAATATCAAAATTAGGGGTTAAGTTTGGCCAAGTTTTGTGTAACGTTTCTTAGTACAAACGCGCGGCCACTACAGCGTATGGGGCTATTCTGTCTCTAAAGAGAGAGCCGACCTTACCCAAATCAGAGGCTAACGAACGAAAGAGACAGAAAAATTCGGTCTAGTCTAGACTTAGACTCTAATCTCAAGTTCTCAACAACATCTGATTTTCAAAAAAATACTTTAATTTAAACTCAAATATTCAAAATGAATAATTACCACAACAATAAAAACTTCTCAGAAACTCTGCCAGTTTGATTGGAACACACAGCTACTCAGCTAGCCTATAGCTAGGCCTACAATACAACGAAAATGTTTGAATTTGATAACAAGTCCTACACACACCGGACACACACCAAACTCAACACTTGGGACCGAAGACAATAAAATTAGAACCATCAAATATCGTTGGAAATTTACCTGTAATTTCCGAAGAACTGTATTATCTAAGTCATTGAGTAGTGACTTCATTCCTAAGTCAACCTTACTCTGGCATTCGTGCAACGCTGCTGAAACGGAATCTGCCATTTTTTACAAAAAACAAGCTCTCATCAATCGAGAAAAGTTGATTAACCAAAAGCACATGGGCTAACCGCCTAAGCTGGTAAATTAATGTTGGAAAGTGATTTCTTGCGCAACTAGCTCCGCACTCAAGTTCTTTCAAATTCCATTAATTTTCATGCACCTGCACGGCGTTTCCGATTCGGCGCCTGATCCACTTCCGTGTTAATTGTTTAAAACCACTCAGAAATGTTGGCGAACAGTGCAATTAACCCTGCGAAGAATTGCATCAGGAATGCATGCATTTCTACAGAACGGTTGTGTCGTCTGGCTACAACAAACGGAGTTGGACATTCCTCAGCAATGGATCTGATTGACCAGGCCAAGAAGGCTGCAGCATGTGCCGCAGTCAACAACCACGTGAAGGTAGTCAGTCTAAAAAAAATTAAAACTATAGGTCTAGATCTAATACTAGAAAGGAGATTGAAGAGATAACATTCATTGTCAAAACAAATCTAATGATTTTCATATATTTTGTCAAAAACAATTTAGATCTAGATCTAATGACAATGATCAATGACACAAATGAATTGTCACATGCGATGATGATGCATGTGCATGTTTTCATGTTCTTCTATGTTTTTAAAGGGCTGTAGCTTGACGAGACTACGGGCCAATCGGGTATACAACTACGGACGACGCGACCGCAGCTCGGTAGGCCTACGTATTCACGTCCTTACGTATATGTGCAGTTGTCCAAAAAAAGACATAGAGTCTAGTTGGCGTCAACCAGTACTATTTCTCATGCTACGTACAGCCCCTTTGATATATTTATCTGTGAATGTAATCGAAACCGCCAAATTGAAAACGGATAGTGCCATGGACCGTCGGATATCGGATGGTTATAAAGCCCAAGTCCAATCCAATTTTCAAAAATTATAGCATGTTGTAAATAAATCATAGTCTAGCTAGGTTAAAACCGCCAAATATCACGGACGTACTTCAACAGGGCTGTCAACCCTCCTGCATTTGGAGGTATAGTCTCACGCCGCCACACTCATTCTCCCGCCGCCCGAAAAGCTCGTAGCGGGAGACTCCCGCCACCACGCCCACCTCCAAAAAACAAACAAACAAGTGCAGAGATGCCAACCCTCCCGATTTCATCCGGAGGCTCCCGATAATTCACCCCAACTCCCGACCTTACGATCGCCATCCTTATCCTCCCGATTTAAAAAAAAAAAAAAAAAAATTATTTATTTATTTATTTATTTTTTTTTTTAATTTTTTTTTTTTTGCACTTATCAGTATATATATCTGTGAATTGAATGAGAAATATCGTCTTCTGCTAACTTAAGCATGTAGTAATTCCACTATGTTAAAAGACAAATTAAGAGTAGCGAAAGATTGTTTCAGCATATGGATCGCCGTAACCAATGCGTGGATATTGACACAGAATCCAAATGGCGAAAAATCAGCAAAAGAAGACCAAGAAATGGTCTCAAAAGTATAAGACCGAATACAGTATCAAGTACCCGTGTATTCAGAAGTCTGAAAGGAATTCATCATGCATTTTGTACAATTTGTATGTTATTTTTAAAAAAAGTGGGAATTATTTAACTAAATACACATGTAAAATGCTCCAAAATAAGGCTCAGATTGCACCATAGAGCATCTAGAACCCCAGAGCTTCCAGGGCCCTAAGGCGGGCCCTGGACCCCGGCCGCATGGGTCGGGCGCTATGCGCTCAAGGTGTGCGCTATGCGCACATTATTTGGTGTCGGTTACAAATCCTCCCTATTTCTGTTTTCCAAAAGTTGGCATCTCTGCAAGTGCTCTTACCCCCCCCCCCCCCCCCCCCCCCCCCGCTTATTCAGCGGCTGGCTAAGTGGTTGCAAAATTTTACCTCAAAAACTGGACCAAAAAACAAAACAAAATGTGCTCTTAAGTCTTACCACCCCCCCCCCACCTCCACACTTATTCAGTGGCTGGCTGAGTCGTTGCGAAATTTTTCTCCAAAAAAAAATATATACCTCCAAGCAGTTTCCCAAAGTTGACAGCAAAATTTAGAGCAAAACATTTAAATTGCCGCAGGGATGTGACGTTTGCTCCTCACAACGAAAGTGCCAGCAGTATTTATAAATTCTGACAATAGGCTATTTTCTTAATGTAACCAAATTTAATGCATACGTCTTTGTGAATTAAGTGCCTTGATACAAACAATTTCATTCACCTGATAAGAATGATAGTATTTCAATAGACAATAGAACTGCAACATTAGTGGTTGCCAGCTAGGACAAACATTATGCCTTGCCCTACCTAGCAACACTTGAAATATGGAGTTTTCATTCTGACTGTTGAAATACTGTTATTCTTACCAGGTGAATGAAATAGTTTGTAGCGAGGCACTTCACAAAGATGTACCGGTATGCATTACATTTGGTTACATTACTAATCTGTGTTGTGAGGACCTTACGTCACAAAAAATGCATTGTGGGGGAGAACCGGCTCGATCATTTACTTGTTTTTTGCTCATTAAACAAAATAATTACAAATATGTCTTAGCAAAATCAAGTTATATTTGTTTTTATATATTTTTCTCTATCTAATCAGCCCAACTTTTCAGTGGAGTGGACTTGTACTTTAAGCGTTTGATCACAGCACTATACCAATTTTGTCATCTTTATCCTCTCTTTTACAAAATACGAATTTATTTGAATTCTCTCAATTTTCAGGACCACTGCAGACTGGGAGTAGGAAGTGGCTCTACCATTGTGTTTGCCGTTCAAAGACTAGGTTTGTATCTTGTGGCCCGTGTGGATGTATAAATAACCAAGGCAATGACGGACATTGTTCATCAAAGTTATGGAGAGGGCTCCCATTCAAAAAAAAAATTTGCATCAAAGAGTTTATGGTCGTAATTCAGCCATTTAGGTGGAGGTAGACATCAAATTCATGAAAAAGAGAAAAAATAAAATGTCTGATTTGATTTAGTGCCAAATTTGTATGAAATCATAAGAAACAGAAGAAGAAGAAGAAAAACCAATACATGCAGATTGCCTGGAAACAATAAAATCTTTCTGTTTCAAAAGTATTTTCATTTGCTATCCTTCATACATTTAAAAGATTTTTTTTCTTTTAATTAAAAAAAGAAATTAAAGAAATTAAAAAAAAAAAATAGACATACATTCTGAAAGAACAGTATGTTATGCATGTAGTAGCAATATATAATATGTTTGTTCAATGAATAGATGCATGTCGTATTCGGAATAGTTAGGAATAAGTGTAGGTTCTGTATATACCGGTATGTATCAGTTCATATGTACATGACTGCAATATAAACCGCAGTATAAATGAATTATACAAGTTTTATCCCATTGCCAAAGGTTTAAATTTACAGATCCTTGTAGGAGCTAGCGACAGGGCATGTGATGTGTCCAAACCTAATTAAGTGTACTAGCTTGCTGTGAGAATTAGGGCATATGTTTCCCTATGTCCACATTCCATCAAATTAGCTTTGGGTATACAGTATTGCTTGGAATGTAATGCAACTTACTGCGTGTATGTACAAGTAATTTTAAACTGCATATTAAGTACACTTTGATCCATTTTATATTGAGTATTTTCATTGGACTTATATCATTGAAGTGTATTAATGTAATGAGTACAGTATATGATTCTATGATAGTAAATCTTAGTAGAGGTGTGATTTACTGGTGGTTGTGTCGCCAGATTGTGGCACCAATGTCCTTTGGCATGACATTTATCTACAGTTACTTGTACAAAGTTATTCCTTGAATACTTCTAGTGCCCTGGGGCAGTTTGGCTAAAGTCAGGGTAGACATTACTTTGTAGGTACCATGACTATCTTTTTGGATCAATATTTGGGAAATAAAAATGGTGTCAATTTAAAAGTTATCATTTTATCATCCCTCTTTTATTCTCTCATTTCTCTTAATGTAGCTGAAAGAGTAAAAGAAGAGAAGCTGCAAGTGACATGCGTACCTACATCATTCCAAGCTAAGCAGCTCATTGTAGAGAACGGGTTGACCCTTAGTGACCTTGAAAGAACGCCTGAGGTAAGAACCATAACACAGTAGGCCTTTCTTTATCAGCTCAAGATTGCCAAATATCCCGCTATTTCAACTATCCCGATTGCAATTTATCCAGTTAGTTTGTGCCTTCATCAGTTCGAAGTTGCAATCAGCCGGATATTTGCTTCGGGATAATCATCCCAAGATATCTTAGGATAGTTTGCAAAATATCCTACTATTTGGCAAAATGTCCCGCTATTTGTACGGTGCGTTTTCACCAGCCCGAAGACTTGCACTATGCGCGAAACGCTGAGCAAAATATCTTGAGCTAATTTCTCAAGGTTGAGTTTCAAGTTTCGAGGTCGAAACTCGAGCTGATGAAGACGTGATTTGTAATTTCGAGATTATTTCCCAAATCAGAAATAGCAGGCTATTTGGCAATCTCGAGCTGATGAGGACACGCCAAGTGTGTTGCTGTACCCTCCATACATTACATGGGAATCTGGCATGTGTTGACTGGACATTGGTTTTTGCTCTTAGACTTACAGCAGGCTCAACACCAACAGATGGCCAAGACATATGGGCACCCAAAATTCAAGTCTAGGGACTCGTTTCACAAAGTCTTTCTTCAATGACAAATGAAGAAAAAAATCAGTGTCAAATCTGCTGATAACCAATCAGAAGCAAGGATTTCACTAGTTTATATTAAACAAAAACAGTCATTTTTTACTGATGAAAAGTTTTGTGAAATCGGGCCCAGATCAAAATATTTAAATTTGACATTCTCCAATTGGTTTTATATTTTCTGAATTTTACAGAAAAATTACTAGGGTCTCATTTTGATTATTTGTTTTGTTTGGTTGAGCAGTAAAGCCTAATTTGGCATAGATCTCAAAATTTAATTCTAAAATGTAATTTCCTTGATTGTGTTACAAGTAAAACAGGATAATGATCTTTGTAGCTTTAAATGAATTTATTTTAAAGTTTTCTTGTGTTCATACATTCTTGAAAGAGTAGCAGTGATTGACACACTAAAGCTGTTCATCTTGCACTCGTGACTCGTCACAATAAACTGCAAGAATGAAAGCCAAAATCAGATTTAAACAGAAGCTAAAGGAACAAACAAAGCAAAAAGGAACGAGTCATGATCAGCTGTCAGAAATAATTTGAAACTAGAAAGGTGTAACATATATTGGAATTCAAGTCAATATTGATTTTCAAAGAGAATGTTTGTTTTCATTTGACCTCTGACCCTAGCTAGATGTAGCTATTGATGGTGCTGATGAAGTGGATAGTGGATTAACTTGTATCAAAGGTGGCGGGTAAGTACCTTCTCCTTCCTTTAAGTAATATTTTTTTTCCAATTGGGAGTATTCTTTTTTACATTTATGTCTGTTGTTTAATCAAGGTTTAAGTGATCAAATATTTGGATGACATGGAAAAGAACCAGTTCTCTATCAATAGAAATATAAGATAATTACTATTTAATAGAAAACATATGAAACGGGTACCGTATACATCTTTGTCTTTTAATAGTGCCTTGATTCAGTTTTTTTTTTTACAAGATTGCAGGCATCAGGAAATGATTCATACTATAACAATTGTACATATTGTAAACCTTTGAACATTCCTTTTCCTTAATGTGACTGTACAATATTATGATTACGATGGCTTTAATATGAAAACTGATGGAAAATGTATGTGTGTTAAACTACAATACAGTTTCAGTCTTGAGTTTATGCAAACTCTATTTTAATATTAATCTGTACAGGGATTTAAAAACTTACGTGTCCATTTTGTTGTGTCTATTTTAGAGGCTGCCTGACACAAGAAAAGATTGTTGCTGCTAATGCCAATACATTCATTGTCATAGCAGATTACAGGTAAGCACATGACACTTCCACTCTTTATTTTATAGGAATGATTTAAATTTACTGGATGAATTGTTAAGGGGTTGAACTATCCACGTGGAAGCCTTACAAAAACAATTTTAGAGGAAGGAAAATTATTGTGAAAAATGATATATATGTTCTTTAGTATAGACTCTTGACAGAAGATTCTACATATTATTTGATCTTCAAATATACATTTTTTAGAAACATTTGCCACTTTATCATAACTTTTTTGCTCAACTACCCATAAATCTTTTTTTTCTTCAATAAATCTAATGAAAGATCACCAAGACACCAACTTTGAATAATTTCCAGAGATGTTTTTTTCAAAATACACTTTCACGTCAAAGTAATATGATCAATCTATTTATTTCAAGACTTCCATCTTTTTTAAACTTTCCGTTTGTAGGAAACAGTCATCAGATCTAGGTATCAACTGGACCAAAGGCATTCCTATTGAAGTCATTCCCATGGCCTATCGTCCAGTCATCAAGACAATTCAGACCAAGTTTGGTGGCTCGCCAGAACTCAGGATGGCCAAAGCAAAAGCTGTAAGTATTCTACAGTAGAGGGCGACATAACTCTTCTCAGGTGATGTCAGTCTCGGGAGTCTTTTTTTTTTAAGAGGAATTTTCGACTTCTATTCAACTCCAAACATTGCTTCTTGGTATTTTAACGTTGACTTGAATTCTTTAAATATTTAGCCGTTTACAATACCCATATGGCATATGCAACAAATATAATTTCAAAATAAATTGAAAATGTACTCTTTCTCAAGCAGTTTGACTATTCCTTGTGCAATTTCAGAGCCTTTTTGGAAGAGCCTTGTACTCCACATATTTTCAAAGTGACCGAAAAATGGTATGCAATACAAGGGTAATGCATAAAATATTACTACTTTACTTCTTCGTGTTCACTTTAACTATTTAAAAAAACTTGTACTTCTTGTTTGCAGGGTCCAGTAGTGACGGATAACGGCAATTTCATCTTGGACTGGAAGTTTGATAAGAACCCTGAGAAGTGGGATACAGTCAACAGGGAACTTATGATGATTCCAGGTATGTTATCATCATTATACAGTGAAACCTGTCTATAAAGACCATCTAAGGGAGACAAGAACAGTGGTCTTTATAGGCAGGTGGTCTTTAAGTAAATGGTCTTTATGTACAGTTTCATTTAGTGCGTATTTCAATGAGAAACCATTTTCAAGGGATACAAAATATGTGGTCCTTGTAGACAGGTGGTCGTTAAAGCAGGTTTGACTGTATTTCAAATTCTGTTTAAGAACTCTTCTCTTTGAAGCATAGTGGGCTAGTGTATAAGTCCATAGATTATGAAGCACAAGGTTTGGGGTTCAAATCTCTACCACATCACTACTACCTGGTGTCCTGAAGACATTAATATACATTCGCCACTTTCCACCAAGGTGAAGTAAATGGGTACCTCGTAAGAAGAAAATCCATGAATGCTTGAGCACCTTATGGCTGAAGCTAGGATGATATGATTGCAGGGCCTCAGGAAGACAGTATTAGTAATGAGGATACTACCCTCAGTAAACAAGACCATATTATTATTATTATTGTTGGCATTTTTTGTTGTTGTTTTAAAAAGTAAACAGGCAACTGTCTCCCTTTTTATTATTAAAACTAGTTTGTTGATTACATATCGTGTGTTCACTAAGAGACCCAATGAACAAGATTGCTATGTATTTTTTGTTAATTATCATTTTGATCAAAAAAATATTAATGATACAGCAAGATGTGAAGTGTAGGGCTATTTGGAAGAAAGGTTTAACATTCAAATGAATAGTGTTTGTAACGTTATCAAAATTGCAATGTTATTCTTATTGAAATCTGATCATATGTTATGAAAATACCTAATTTATTTTAAAAAACATTCACCATCTTTCTCAATCTTTCATCATATTTTTTTCAACCAGGTGTCGTTGATACAGGGTTGTTCATCAACATGGCAAAGAGGGCCTACTTTGGAATGGCTGATGGGAGCGTTCAGATTCAGGATCCATAAGTTCATCAGCTGTGTTCACCTTCAAGGCTGTACAAGTTTAGTTGTTCAGGAAGAGAGACTTTCCATTATCATAAGTTTCTTTATGAGCTGGTATTCAATCCAAGTCTTCCATAAGAAGAAATTTTCTGTCTTAAAGCAGGACTTCACTACTTGTAGCTACTTGCGCCCTCTATATAGCAAACAATGCCTAAGTGGCATCAGTTGGTCCCCCATGGTCCCCTTTTTCTTATGTTAATTGAGAGCTGATTTGATGGGATAGCCACCTGTCAGTGACCACACAGGGAGGTCTATTCCCTCCTGGCCAAACGAGTGCAGATAGGCTTTAAGGACACTCCACAATAATGTTTGTGCGCAACTTAGCCGCGCAAGGCCAGCTGGTTATGCACATTGCCTGGAGTTCTTGTATTGTGTATAGTAAATATATGATAAGCTGACCCTACGCTGCTAAGGTGTACATGAACATCACTTTGAAACGTCCTTACAATCACAGTCCTACCTTTGTCATCATTTGAATGCTTCAGGTAGCATTTGGGTGATTTTATTCTTTTCTTAAGGAAGGGTGTGTTCAATCTTTGTTACTTGTTACAAAATACATGTAGTTTAATTGTAAACAGCCTACACAGTAACATTACAGACTTAACTAAATGTGGTTACTGTTGATTCTATTTTGTTTGTTACAGGGTCAATAATGTGAATAATTTAATTTTAGGCATATTTTTCCCTTATCCCTTCCTTCTACTGAATATATACGATTAATTAAAATGCAATAGTGGCAAGTAAGGTATTTCTTTACCTATTTATATTTTTGTAAGGAACTGTAAGTTCACCTACCATAGTTCTTTTGCTAATTTGCTTTACCTTTTAGTTCTTTTTGTAGCTTTGCCACTCTAAATGTATTTGTTGTACTTTGTATTCATTTATCCCCGTTAAATACCCTGCTTTAGTCATTAGCATGGCAATATTGAGATGACTAAGACACTTCTAGTCTTTTCAATCATATTCATATTTTATTAACGTTCTTCCGTCATTAAAGAAAAAATCACATACCTAGTAGTAGAAAACCAGGTGATTTAATTTTCAAATTATTGTGCATATAAAATAATAATTCATGTTTGGAAATGAGGATATGAACATTTTTTGATGATTTTATGGCTCCTCTTTCTATGTTCACAAATAATCATTCAATGTAATTTTAGGCTGAATGTATCTGTTAAGAATTTTGTTTGTCCATTTAAAGACATTTAGATGTTTACTTCTAGTTTCGAGAGTAATTTGTATTCAACACTCAAGCATTTTAATATATGCTCAGATTGCTTGTATTGATATAGTAGGAACTTTAACTGAAATTTCAAAAATTACTACCAGGTTCTTATTTTTCTTGTGAGATATTAATTCATAATGAACAGCCAAGGTGGTGAAAATGACATATTTATGATTATGGTAAGATAGAAGCACTGTGAAATATCTACACCTACAGGGAAAAGAAATACTGTACTTATTTTTAACTACATAAAGTTCAAAGGCTAAGGAAATGAACTACTGGGCAAATAAATTTTAAAGTATTGAGTTGGCTGAGCTTTGTACAGTGGAGTCTTCTTCTAAAGAGCTCTGATATACTGTATAATATACTTTTGTGTAAAGTGCGCCATTACGATCAGTATGGTCTCACACTGCGCTGCGTGTCCTGATGACGGCTTGTTTTAGTGATTACAAAATTCAACAATACTTGCTGGAAATATTTTAGAGTGTTGTTAAATTCAGGATCAATGAGTAATTTGCGAAATTTGCGAAAGTATTTGCTAATACAGCAGCAAGATACCTGATACAACAAGTTTATTTTAATGAGTTGCCACTGTACACAGATGAATGGGGCACCTCTGGACGATTACTTGTATGCTACTTAGGGTAGCCAAACATGTCATGCCCAGGTGGCTATGTTTTACATTTTATATGTTAGACTTTACATTCCATTTTGAATAAGAAGAATTTAATAAGTGTTGCAAAATGTTCATATCTTAATCAGGGGCATCATTACAGGGGGTGTTCAGTACTGTATACAATAGTCCTGTTGTACTCTGATGTTACACCAAATAAATTAACATTTCATTATATTTCGGCAATCACAAAATTTATATACTATCAGTTGTAGTTGCTTAAATCATTGATCTATGTTGTATGATCTTATTCTATTAACAAGGTGATGATTATGAAATATATTTTACAGCATTTTAACTCATAATTGATTATGTAAATTTGTCTCATGTAAATACTGGTTCAAAACTAAAACTTTTGTTAACAAAACTTAATCAATTGTGTCTTTTGTAGATTATTTTTATTGCATGGTCACCATATTGGCAACTATAACCACTTTCAGTTAATCAGTATTTAATGTGGACATTGTGTTAATGACAGATTGGACTGACAAAGACAAAAGTAAAAGATAAGAAAACTTTTGTTTTAAATTTGTTGCAGGTGCATTAAAATGGAAAACAAAAGGTCAACATCAATGCAATTTATTTAAAATGAACTGCAAAGAAAAAATGATAGCAAATCATAATTTTCATTCACAATTTTAAGAGAAAGAATGAATATCTTTTCTGAAATGCAGAATACATCTGAATTGTAATTAAACACCCCTCCCCCCCCCCCCAGAAAAAAAAAATTGTTTTTTGTTGTTGTAGTGTTTGGTTTTATCTTGCCATTCAAAAATCTTTGTTTTGATTTTCCCTACTTTGTATAGCAATGTCAGCAAAACATTGTTAACTCTCAATCAAATCAACAAACAAAAATTAGGAAATAATGAGTGAAGGTGATAGAATGGTAATAGTCACTGCATATTTATATGAGCAAAGATATCTGAAAGATCGGGTCTATATATGCCATTATATGAAAAGCATCACACTTCTTTGAAGTTTATAGGTGGACAGTTTAAAATCATGAATGAGGTGAAATAGATAAGTATGATTTAAAAAAACTGAAGTAACCCCAAACAAATCAGTTGAGAGAGGAATAGAGCAAGAAAAGCAAAAAGAGAGAAGATGAAAAAGTAGAGGTTGGTTAAGTATATAGTGTTGGCTGAGACTGCAAATGAATATCTTATCTTCATATTGGAAGAGAAGGCTGTACTGTAACAGGCTGTAGGACCCCCGACCCCCGCCCCCCCCCCCCCCACTCCGTGATCGGTAGGGGGTGTTTTCAAAAGGAGGGAACATGCATATGCGTACCCTAAATAACACTGAGTGGGGGGGAGGGGCCGGGGTAGGACCATGGAATTACTAGGCGTGTAACTCCATGGTAGGGCACATGCTCTGCAAGTCAAGATGCCTTATCTTACCTCTAATCCTTAACTTAAAGGTAAGAACCACCTTAGGAAAAGCCGCCCTCTCAAAATATGAAATGGAAGCTCTTATTACCAATCATGTGAAAGAATATGTTTTGACTAATACATGATGATACAAATTTTGCCGGGAAGCCGCCTACTAATTGATATATTTTGTAAATTAGTTTATCTATTTGGACGTGATAGATATTGCGCACGTGTCGGGTAGTCCCATATACATCTTTCTGTCTAAAGTGCTTGTAAATTTACCAAGACTGGGCAAAATTTCTTATCATTTTGATGATTCTAGAACCTTGCAGTACACCGATACTTATATGCTAGATGATCAACCTTTTCTGATCAATTCCACAAGGTTTCTTTCACAATGCAATCGCCTGACCAGAACTAATCTTTACCTTTAAGCTAAAAATTTCTATGCAACCCCAGACTTAAAATCTTTGACGAAATGGAGGCCGGAGCAATTGTCAACTTTAGCACACCAAGCTCTTCAAGCGGTTCCCCTGGCAATAAAACTTCTGTCCAATCAGATCAGACGATAATGTCTCACACCGAAGGGGGCGCTATGCAATTTCAATTTTAGCGATCGCGAAATCCAGACTAGAGCTAGCATACCGAAGATGATGAACTTTATCATAAAGTATTCTCAAATGTCTGCACAAAGTCAGGTCTTTGATAAGGTGAGATTTTGGTTGTGATGACTGGATTACATGAAGTATGAAGAGTGAAATGTTAAAGTGAATTTAATGATAGTATGTTGTCTCCATCCTACATTCGGGACCATGCCATGATAAGTGGTCGGGAAACTCTACCCCAACGCTCAGCAAATCCTACCCAATAGTCTGGGCGTCCATCGAACTCGTGACCCGCTCAAGCCAAGTAACCTCGCGTGATTTGGAGTGATCCCAAGTTTAGGGCCCTCGATCCTTAGATCATTATGAGGTGAAATGTTTTGCCCATCCTGAGGCCAAGTTCTGGATATGTTTCTGTTGAATAATATGTTCAGGCATGATAATTATCCGATTTAAATCGGTTTCCCCCTTTTTTTTTTTTACCCTGATTTTTTAAAGCTGATTTTACCCTTATTTTCCTGATTTTACCCTTATTTTCCTGATTTTTCCCTTTCTTTCCACATATTTTCCTGATTTTTTTTCAAATTTTCGTACTCAAAAGGCAGGGAATGTTGTTAGATGCCCATTTTTTTCTCGACTATTTTTGTGTGTGTTTGTTACTCAAGGGGTAGGTGGTTGAGGATTGGCTTATTAAAATTAATTACAATTGAGTGAGGATGAGGTGATGATAATTCCAGCCCTCTTCTGTCTTTGATGTGAAAATGTGAAAATTAGAGTAGATCTACCAATGTAACTTGACATGTCATTCCAAGGTGAATTTTTCAAAATCATTTCCAACTTTGTTGTTGGAAATATTATTTACAGTGTAGTGAAGTATAGTTTGTGGTTTCATTGTAATGGCATCGCTAAATTGATTTTGATAGCCTCGGGATAGAATTATAACTTTTAAAAGCAAACCAGTGATACAGTCATAAAAGAATTGTGGTTAATATTCATTGTTAAAGATTTGACTTAAGGGTTGCACCAACTCCTACCTCTTCATTGTACTATTATATTTGTAGCTGTTGGAATCATGTGCACAAAAATGCATGTTGTCATAACAGTAATGTTTGCAGCTAGTAATGACTAATGTTACTAAAATTCAAGGGCTAGGATTTGATTTTGAAAGTGGTGATATTCATTAGGGCAAAATATTCCAAGACAAGTCCTTGTTATTCTTTATATGAAGCAACAAAAATGTTGAAGGATACCATTAATGGCACATGCCATGAAGAATATATATATGTACTTTCTGAAGGATCTACTAAATTCAATGAGGGTATACATGCAGTATTTTGTCAATAGAATATTTTCTTAAAACTTTGTCTTGTGTATTATGTACTATGATGGAGACATCTTTTTACAAAAAGCTGATGGTTTGTCAAATACTTTTGACCTTATCCTAACCTTCAGACAGAATACATATAATACAATCATAGTTGAGTCATATCGCCGTCTGGTACCTTTGTTGTGGTAATTTCAAGTATGTATTTATCCTATTCCTCTGTTTAATAGAATTATAATGTATATTTCATGCAGTCATTCATTGTCATTGGGTAGTTACATTCCATAGAGAGAGCATTTCATCTTCTGTAGAGTGATGTTTAGCTCTCAGTCAATGGGATCCCGTCCATGTTTAGTCTGTGTAAAATAAATGACAAATAGCATGAAATGCTTTCTAAAATCATATTTTTGAGTAAAGATTTGGGCGGGACCTCAGATTGTTAAGTATTGTTAGGAAATAGTTTTTCAGTTGACATGACCAGCACAACTTGGGAATTTTGTTCTAGACAAATGATTTAAATGACAAGTCATTATAGAAATTGTCTTCTCAGTCTCCAGCGAGTATGCACGTAGAGGTAGGCTTCATGTCATCATACATATCATTCCTACAAACTCCTTGAATTTTTACACTGTTTTTGTAATTAAATTATTGTTACTATATGGAATATGTGAAACACATGCGCTTTATTTTCTACTCTGTAACGCAACAAGTTTGCACTTTTAACAGTTTATGGAGGGGATGTGTACTTTACAAGAATGTCTTCAAGGCAAAATGCACTTTTAAAATCTTGTTTTGCCATTTCCAGGTTTTTGTGATAGAATAATAAGAAGAGATAATTTGATAGAAAGAGATAAAAACTTTGTAAGTGGAGGCAATATTCTTGCACAAAGTGGACAGAACAAATCCAATTTTAAATGAAATTAGCTCGTCTCCTGCCAGGCTATTAAAACCCCCTTAACAGTTTTTAACCCTCAGGAAAGGAATCAAGTTTGGGGAAGCTTTAGCTTTAATATTTCCCTTTTTTACAAGGATCTTGGGGTACTGGTTAATTTGGAATCAGGAGGATGATAGCTTTGCTGTAATTGAAATCCAGATCAGATTGTAGCATCTATGGGAGCTACAATGGATGATGAATTGTCACAAATTGCTTACAATATGAGGTTCATTGCCCCCTGAAGGGGGCTTTCCTCTTCCTTTGTCTGGCTTCATCATTCATTCATTCATAATGCTGAGGTTCGCTTAAATATACCTTGCATCAATGAAGTTTTGCTTCTCATTGTGTATCATCTTGTATGGTACGGCCCTGGTGATCTGTTTAAATGACGACACTGCCCTGTTTCGATCCTTTCGCATCTTCATCGGACGCATCAATGTCGCCGCTTGGCTTTGATGAGCATGCTTGTGGTAAATGTGGTCAACAAATGGAGGTCAATAGAGATTCTTTTAATTTATGAAATTGTCTTGCTGATGTATCAACTAGACCCAAATTGACTTTTTAGATACAATGTAGTTATGACTTCCAACAGACCTTGTCAAAATATGATTCTAGTTTTAAGGCAACATCTAGAATTGCATTCCCCAACACGGATACCTCAAAAAAATCGAAACAATTTATCCAAAATATGCAAAAGAAAGGCTAGTGGGGAAGGATATACAGATAAAGGGTTAAAAAGTGTAGGGTTTATATTCCAAGAATAGTATTCAAGACTGTCAAGTTTGAAGTTTGTTCTTTATTCATTTGCTTGGTAAAACATTGTCATAATCTGGCTTGTAAACATGTCAAACTGTAATTTAATATCGATTGGCTACCTGAAGCCTATCATTTGAGGGTCCTTAAACATCAAGCATGTCAAGAAACCATATTTCCCATCTTTGCCATGCAATCTTTGCAAGAACTGCGTAGAGGAAAATCCTGTGGGAGAATATTATTCCTTTTAGCAGTCTAATATATTTCATGTTACACCTGCCTCTAGTTAATGTCTGTTTATATCCATAAACTCCATGTCGTTATTGACAAAATATAAATCAACATATAAAATTGGAGAAAACGATGATCAGTTTGGTTTCTGGCAACTTTAATATGGCCCCAATAGAGCCTATTGCTTGATCATTTTACAATTATTTTGTTATAAATCAAGCTATACATCATTTCTTCATTTTATTGGCAACTAATGCAATCAAAATGGAGAGATACTTATTGTCAAACCCTGTCTTTAATCCTAGATCATGTCATCGGTTTATCAGTTACAAGACATGGCGGCCCAGCAGACACCTCCGTTGACAGCTCTGAACATGTGGCTTGGGTATTAATAGTCTCTAGCTAGCAGCATTCCTTGGGAGGAGTCCGATGGAACAGACCACAAAGAAACCTGGAGACCTGTTCTGCGTGGATACCAAGAAGCGGTGAGTTGGCTCAAAGTGCAGAGTCAGATTCACACTAAGCAATGAAAGAAATAAAAAGGAGGTAAAATGATTCCCTCACTATCTTTCTTATTTTGTTCATATTTCATCCATTTTTACAAAGTTAAAAATGCATATTTGTATTGAAGTATTTTCATTTTTATTTGATATGTTTGATGTTGGGACAACTACCCGATGACAACCTTCTGATATCGATGTCCTAGGACAACTATTCCAAGAACAATTTTCTCTGTAGGACTACCTCCATGACCAAGTAGAGGATGGTCTTAGCAGTTTAGCCACTGGTTAGTTGTCCTAGGAGAAGCTGGTTGAGAGGTAGTTTACCTGGGGAATTATCCTAGGGGAGTAATTGTCCTAGGGGTTTTATGTTGGCATGGGGTGATTGTCATTAGGGGTAGTTGTCCAGGGAGGATTTTTCCTGGGCTGGCAATCCTTAGGGATAGTTGTCCTAATATGAATTTGTTTGTATATTGCATAAATCAATGGAAAGAATTTGATAAGAAATGAAAAGGAGGTAAAATAACCCCCTCACTATCTTTATTGTATTGTTCATATTTCTTCCACTTCTACAAAGTTCTCAAAGTTATTGCTTTTGTATATGTTATGATAATAAATTTGATTCACCTAATGTAACTATTTAGAGAGATGTGAGCATCTTAGACAAATGTGTATCTTTATCAGATCTCAGTGTGAATGGGGTACTTTCAAGAGGGGTGGATAATTAGTTGTACTCTGTCTGCATATTACCTCTTTATTATTTAGTGGTGAAAGTGATTCCTGACAGAGAGAGAGGGGGAGGATGGCAGTGAGTGAGAAACACCCATGTCACATATAGAGACAGACAGAGACTGGGGCAAAAAGAGAAAGGAAGAGAGAGAGATGGGGTGGTAGGAGGCAGAGAAGGGGAAAAGAGATGGACGGACAGAGAGAGGGAATGGCAGGGTAGAGAGAAAGGAGAGAGAGAGAGAGAGAGAGAGAGAAGGATGGAAGGGGGAGCCAAGGAACAGAATGTCTGAGCAAATAAAGATTAACAAATTGTGTATGTTAACTGAATAAAACTTTATGAAACATCATTCAGAAGAAATATAGTCTTACATTAAATATGTGCTACTTCATGGCTTCATGCAGACTATCGACCCCCAGTTTTCTCTTTCATGCTAAGGTGTTTCTGAATCAATATACTGCCATCCTGTGGTCAGTTCTTGAAGAAGAATATATTTGTTTGGGTATGAAATCAAAGTAAACTCTCAATGACCCATGGTCAAATTTTATATCACCTAACAAGATTCCATTCTGAAGACAATAAAGATGTTTTATTTCAAGAGTACAAATAAGCAATATTGGTGATAGTCAATATTGAGGTTTTCTGCTGTGCAATAGTTTATAAATGAAGACGAATGGCCTCTCCATGCAGTCAGTCATAAGTAGTGTTTCTCAAATCATTTTTGCTGTTGTTATTTGTGTCGTTGAAAAAGTAAATTAGATTTCGACCAGGAATAGCAGTTGAGATCCCCAGTTCAATTTTAACTACACCCTTTCCATATATAGCAATGAAAAAATAGCCATGAAAATCTCATTGCTTGTGTAAATTGAATCTGAAAAAATGAAAAATCTCTCAGTGCTTTTAAACTTTCACAAAATTTTGAAAATGACATTTATTTACTTTGTTCATATAGGAGTTTGGATCATTCAAGTGATCTGTAGTAAATAATCTGAATTCTGGTCATATGTTTGCATGAATGATCCTCAAAGTTCACGATCAGTATTCCACTTCCGTCTTCAAAGCAACCTCTTTTAACCTTTACGCCATATATATTCAACATCCCTGCTTCTTTATCTTTAACATAAGAATATATTTCATTGTTACTGTGGAGCAACGTGATGAAATCAAGCCCTTTTTTCTCTCCATATCTCTAATTAAATATCTCTACATATGCTGAACACATGAGACAGATTGGTCCCATTCACATAAAAATTAGTCACACCAAACTACTTTGATCCATTAATCATTATATCTTAAAGGTAAAGATCAGTTCTGGTCATGCGATTGCATTGTGAAAGAAACGTTGTGGAATCGATCAGAAAAGGTTGATCATCTAGCATCTAGCATCTGCAAGGTTCTGGAATCATCAAAATGATAAGAAATTTGGACAATTCTTCGTAAAGTTAGAAGCACTATACACAGAAAGATGTATATGGGACTACCCTATATCTCTCACATGACCATGAGAGAAACAAATTTACCAAATATATGAATTAGTAGGCAGTTTCCCTGCAAATTTTTTATCATCATGTATTAGTCAAAACATATTCTTTCACATGATTAGTAATGAGAGCTTCCATTTCATTTTTTGAAATTGTGGCGTTTCCAATACTGGTCTTTACCTTAAATATTCATTCAGAAAGTATCTCTCGATTCTCTTCTTAAGACTGGAGTCATTAGTACCATAAAGAATTCAAAATTTTACTTGAACCTATTGGATTTCCCTCCCTGTAATACATTTAATGTCAGGAGTTAAAGTAAAGGGATTGCAGACTCTATGTACTCTGGCTTTGGAGAAAATGAACACTGTGATATTTATGAACTGGGCAGCTAGCACTTTAGAATATTTAAATGAAATACTTCCAGATCACCATCTGTCCATAAGCCCTAAAGCTTCCTCCTCTTTCGTTCATTCTTAAAATTCACAAGGTGTCTGTATGCCATCCTTATCATCTACAAGACCCGGTCTTAACTCCTCAAAGCAGGACCTGATTCGTCTCTCTTTCAAACCTGGTAGACAGATGACATCCTTGCTACCAATCGGGCAGTTCCCACTACCAAAACTTTCCTGTATCATTCAGTCAAGCTCTAAAAAGTGATCTTTAATTCTCACAATTTCTTGAAACCTATGAGCCATTAGGGCTGCCCTCATTTCTAAAACTTTACTATAATTTCTATTAAAAACGTTAAGTGATCACTGTTCCTATCTTCTCTTGAAAGTGCCGGACAGATGGGATCTTTCGAGGAAAAAAAATCCTAACACTACAATGTCTTTGATATCTTTGACCGAAGCTCCAACCAATCCCTCTTCTTACATTCTTGAAAGTAGTGGACAGATGAATGGTTTATATTTCCTATTATTCCTAACGGGGGTATCTAACTGAGCGGCGATTGCGAACGTTGCAAATTTTGGCAGTTGGCGACTATTAGCAACTGTAAGCAAATGTTAGCGACAGCATTAACGAAGATTAGCAACTATTTGCCAATCCTTTGCTACTATTTGTGAATGTTTGGGACCTTTTACGGACCCTGGCGAAACTCCATATTCGCTACATTCGCAAGCAATCGCCACTCAGTGAGATACCCCCTTTAAAGATTGTATATTAACATATCCTTTATTTCTGAGGGATTTCAAGTTCGATATGATAGCTTTGATTTGTAAATAGCTTGATGTGTACACGTAGGCAATTTTGCATCTCTAACGCTGCAACTTATGAAGGAATTATTTTAAAAGTAAGAGGAAATATTTTTCATTTCCTCCCATATTTCCACTTCCCTTTTTAAATATTTCAACCTCAGTCAAGGTGAGAAATCTTAAGCAATAAACTTGTAGATTGAGCCACAAGAAAGTGGAGTTTTGTTTGACATTTCACAGCATTGATTTCAAGTGCCCGGAACTATCAGCTTTATTTGTTGTCAGAGTGGATAACTATAGCCTTGATGATTCATGGTCTTTCATATTTTTGCTCCTCTGATGGTTTAAAGTCATTGTTTTCAGCATTCCATCTAGAGCACTATTGAGTAATGGGTTTACATGATCCTTTAGACAGGAAACATTCAGGAGTGACATAACCTACATTTGTAATGTTGTATTGAAGCTATGCCTTCATGTCTGACATACAACAAAAGTCTGCAAATTCCAAAACATTTTATCTTATTATCAATCACCATTTCGAGTACACACTAGTTGGTGACAGGTCACCTAGTGTTATAATTATAATCACCCATTTTGCTTCCAAGAAAAAAAAATGTTCGCCTGGGTAATAATATCCAAGTTTGGAAGCGCTTAGAGACTTAATTGTAATTTGTGCTTAAAAAGCTGAATATTATTATTATTATTATTATTATTCATGCTTTTAATTCATGTCTGCAGCTAGTCAAACCTAGGTTTTGGCTCAATTTGAAAAGGGTACAAAAGATATATTAAAAAAAAATGATTAAGAAAAGAGAGACTTTTTTGTGCTTCCTATATTTCTGAATCTGGAATGGATGTGAGATAGTTACACACCTTAGCTTCCTAAATACATAGAAAGTTTAATCACTACATTTAGTTAAGCTGCATATTTCACAGAATTATCTTCATACTTTTATCAATCAATAAAATTGTCAATGTTAAAACTTAGAGGAAACAAATCTGGGATGATCTCAAAGGGAAATGCAAACCACAGCAGGCCAACAGATATATATCTGATTTCTCCTCTGAAGAAAATTCTGGCTACAATATGTGTTAGGGAAGATTTGGATTAAGCTAACAGCTTAGCAGGAAAATCCAAAACTAATTGAACTTCAAAGAACATCTTGATAACATTAGTGGTGTAAGAAGACTATATGTACTTTAGATATTCCCATCCTTTGGTTCATTCAAGTTTGAAGTAATGAAGAAAGTTGCGCTATATGTGCATGCTAAAAGAGCTATTTATATACTCAAAGAGACAAAAGTAGAAATATTTCTGTTTTTCAACAGGAAATGTGTATTTTTTAAAACTTCCGATCACAAAGTCACAGACTCATTTAATCATACATATTGTAACACAAATTAATTATATACATCACATCTCTCTCATCATTGTATTATTCAAATTTTATTCATCATTTTGTAGGGAGGGGTCCATGTGTCCATACTTCATAAAGATGTATGGATCATTTCTGAAAATGCTAAACTCTATTTTTTCCTCGTGTTATAAAGCAACATTTTAAAACTTACCTTCTTGTTTACATATATCATACCTTTTCTATTTTGAAAGAAAGTTTTTAGTGTAGATTTATATTTTATTTATTTATAAAGCATGGTTTGCATGATCATATTACTATATGAAATTATCAAATTACCCTGCATCAATTAAAAACTTATCAGGCCTGTGCTGATCATCGTTGAGGGAAATAAACATACCCTTTTGGGCATATGTGGGCGGAGAATTTCCTATGATGTCATCTATGTAAACAGACAGGTGATGTGTAGTTAATTAATTACTGGGGATGCCTGTGAGGTTATTTACAGGTTACCTTAGTCTACAGGTGAGTAATTAGAGGCCTGTTAACATTGCCACATCTACAAGTTGCCAAGCACAGAAGCATGTGTGGGGTGGAGGATCTAGGGGAACAACCCCCAGCCAAACATTTTGAACAGAAATTCTTGGTAATGAGAACAGCAGTTGAGACTTTATACCAAACACATTTTCAATTTACGTCATTTGAAAATGAAATTTGTGTGAAGGATTAGTATTCTAAACTGTAAGTTGTCTATACATAATAGTATGTAAAATAGTTCACATTTTTGTCATGTGAGTAAAACATTTAAATGGTAAACATATCATGGTGATATATCCTAATGCAATTCTACCGTTGACTGGACTGCCCTTGGCAATTTGGTCGTAAAGTAACATGAAAATGAAAATGAAAATGATAATGATAAAGGAATAAACGTCAGAGGTATAAGCTGCATCGTTTGTTTGGCTTTAATTCTTCTTCTAAAACACAAGACAACCAGATTGCATTTTGCATCTCATTAAATTGCCCTAATTTTCTTTAATTTTACGTGAATTGAGTTTCTTTTATAACTAAGGATATCGATAACCATAACTACAATTATCATCAATCTATTTACAAAGGTTTTGGATATCAGTATTGATCATTAATTAATATCATTGCTTTATATTTTGATGTTATTTGACCTGAGCTCATATTCATAAAACCTCATCAAGCATAGTTGTCAACTAGCTATGTACTTTAGCTTATGTAATTAGTTGACAACTAGCTTTAATAGTGAGGTAATGTAAATGTGGGCACAGGCCTTTTGCTTATCAGGAATTATATTTATGAGCAATATTAGAATAATAGTTCAGAGAAATTTTGTTTGAAAAGTACAGTTCACTGTGTCACATACTACACTCTTTATACAAGACTTCCGGACAACAAACACCTTCCATTGGTAGATAGACTAACTTTTCATTGTTAGCATGAGGATGTTTTGAAATCATTAACTCAGCAACAATCCTCTCTCCCAAACCACCTATCTCTTTTGAGCAAATACACTCCATTCAAAGAGGAACTTTAACAAGCATATTCAAAAAGTCTTTCTGTGTTGGCTCCTGTTTGAATTTTACATGCTGTTGCTAAATCGAGGAGCCAACAGAGGCAGACAATAGAGGCAGACGTCAGGACCTGGAAGAACAGAAGAACCTTGGAGACAGTGCTGTTTTCTGATACATGTATAACACAGGAGATATAAGTGCCATGTTCTCAAATGTGTAAATTGTTTTTTGCTTTTGTCACTAGTTCATTTGGTGTCAGGAAGAGTGCATTTTTACTCCTTTGTAAAATTGAGGATAACTTCCCATCTTATTTCTGACTAGTTCTGACATTGAGCACGTTTATCTAGGCTTGCCACTAGATATGTACATATCGTACCCCACTATCGAACCCCACTATACGATCGTGATTTGCGGGATGTCGCGTTTATCTACACTTCACGATTCGCAATAAAGGCCTCGTCTCTTCGCAGCTGCTCAGCGCCGTTTGACCCGGAAAGCAGACAGTTTCTCGGAGGTCAACTTCACACGTATGCTTGTACACAACACCTGGGCGGTCCTATTTGTATGTGAGGTACAAAACAGCTTTGCGTTTATCGATCATTTTGAAACGTGATTCTGGCTGTATGTGACATACAAAACGCACCTTTTTGCGTCTTTAGATATGCCCATATCTAAAGCCCTTTAAAAAAGGCTTTGCGTTTATCTACTTCTAAATTTGCCTTAAAGACGTTTGAGAAACCTGATTCTAGCCAAAAATTTCCTAGATAAACGCAACCTATGTTGATATAAATATCACTCTGGTATACTCAAGTGTTACAAATGATAAACACATATGGTATATTCAAGTGTTAAAAATGATAAACAGGTATATTCAAGTGTTAAAATGATAAATACATATGGTATATTCAAGTGTTAAAAATGATAAAAACATATGGTATATTCAAGTGTTAAAAATAATAAACACATATGAATAATATGCATGGAATGTATTTTTCAGTCATTTCAAAGTCATTTGAAAATGTAATATACATAAGTTACTTTCTAAAATATTTTTCTTTGATTTAAAAGTGCGCTCAGATAATTGCATCTTTTGGGCCCCATTATAATCCCATTACTTAGACCTACATGTATTCTGATATTATTTGTTGAAAATCTTTAAACCCCTTTATTTAATCATTCCCTTTTACCAAGGAGATTTTACACAGAGAAGTTAACAATTCTTTTGTAGTGATTCCCAGAAAATACCATTTAGTTTGGAAGGGAAAGTTGCATGCAAGAAAAGAAACGTGAGAGAGGTGAAATCAAAGAAGAGCCGAAAAGCTTTTGTACTTCAATTATCTGTTTGCCCCTGATGTAATGAGCTATAAGTGCTAATATAGATTTGGTTTCTTTTTTCTTTTTCTTTCACACTGAAATATTTACAGTGAAACAAGTAGAATGACCTCCTCTTCTTTAAAGGGATAGATTAGCGCTGCTTAAAGGGACGAGGCTAAAAACCTCACTTCATCAGCCGGGCAAATAACCCCAGGGTTTATTCTAAGGTGGATCTTTACAACCTGGGATGTGAAAAGGAAAAGAAAACTGTGGTGGGGGTGAGGGGTAGAAGCGGGAGAGAGGGATACCAGACTCGTTTCCGGGCCTTGTTTTCTTTTTATTGCGAAAAATGAAATAATGAGACCTCGTCGGGTCAATTCATCAACGCAAACACTCGAGTAACAAAAGCTGGAAGCTGTCAGTTATGTGCACAGTGCAAGTCACTCATTCCAACCCAACGTCCATGCTATTCTTCTACATCTTCGGAGCAAATGGTGGGGGTGATTTCCTTTGAGCCTGATTTCATCAAATTAGCTTGCAACACCGGCTAACCCAATACATGTAAAACATGATTTTCACGGTGAGCGGCATTGTTAGCCCATTGTGATTGTGAGGATAAGCTTAAACTTGGCCGAAAATGGGGAGATTATCCGTGTTCAGTGGGGCTATCCAATTTGGGGATATTAATAATTATCAAAGCGTAAATGGGCGTGATAAGGCTTCACCACGCTGGGGAGTAGGTTTGCCCTTTGTGAGGTTTGTTGCTCTTTAGTATTTAGTGGTTGCCTCTGGAGAGTGACAAGCATTGGATGTTTTGAATAGAAGGAGCAATTAAGGAGGTGTGGGGGTACGCTGGCACCCCACTGGTAGAGCTTGAAGTGGTATCTGTGGTCTTGTAGCTACCTCTATTCATGTCTGGGTGTGAAAAGCCGTGTTAAAGCTCTTAATGATCGAAGCATCATCCTCCCAAATCAACACTTCATCAACTCTTTCATTATCTTCTATTCGTTAGTCATTATCCTTTCAACATCTCTTCCTGGTCCTTTCCCCCACTCTCTTCACCTTTACACTTCTTTATTAACACTGCCCGACTTTAACTCTTTTAAAAACATGTTTGTTAACCCTTTTCATACGCAACTATTTTTCAGTCAGTCATCGTGATTATTGAATACTCCTTTCATCTGCTTTATTTAATTGAATGTTCAGATTTTTAAAGAGGGAAGACAGATTGAGATGTAAGACGTTTGGGAAGAATGACGTAAGGAGAGAGAGAGAGAGATAGAGAGAGAGAGAGAGAGAGAGAGAGATGGGGGAGGGAGGTTTGAAATAATAAAATTTGTGAAGAGATGGGAAGAGAGAGAGAGACAGGAGATGTACTGGAAGAGGGAGAAGAGCAAGATACAGAGGATATATTAAAATCTAATTTGTGTCTCTGTTTGTTAGCTAACCATTTCGTCCATTTCAGGTGTCTTGTTTCCCCCAAAAAAAATGATTGACAAACTGCAAAACAAACAGATGTTCAAAGTGTGGCAGTAAAATCAATTGGACGAAAGACCATGGCACAATGCCATCTTTTGAATTTTGCTATTGCAGGTGTCACTTCATTCATATCACAGCTTGAATAGGACATAAAAGTCAAGAATAATCAATATCACAACCAAAGTTTTTTTGGAAATAAAAAAAAAATCAGTTTGTGCCATATTTACCTCATTCGTATCAGTCACTAACTTCCAATTATTCTTATATATTTTCAAAGCTATCTTCTTAGGGAAAAAAATGTATTATATATATATATATATATATATATATATATATATATACGATTAATTCTTAGTATCCTTAATATACAAAAAATTATAAATTTAATGATGCATGTATATTATATTTCACCTATTTTGTCTCAAAATCTACCAATTCTGGTTAAGTTTCATCTTTTCACAGAACACAGGTTTCCACCACTTAGTAATAGTTTTCTATGAAAAGAGGGTAAGTACATGTAATAAACAGATATTATTTATTATATCCAACATACTAAGAATCTTGCTCTACGATTGGTCAAAAGTAAATCACGTGATGAAAGATAGTTCGCCCATTATTGATGGCAGAAGCAAAAAGTTCGTTACACTAGATAGTACTACTATCTACACAGTGCAACACACTTTCATTGAAGATAGAGGTACTATCTACACAGGGCAATGCAATTTCACTGAAGATTATCCAAAAGCGCACTAAAATAGGCGTAATTAAGCGCGCATTACCAATGAGCGCAGAACTAAAGAAAACACATGCGCGCACCGTACCCTCATGGGGTCCGGTTGGGTTAAACTTAAACTTGTTTGGTGTAAATTTGGGTGCCTAGGTGTCTTTTATGTAGATGCATACACGTCCTTTTCTTTTTGTAGTTAAATTGTTTTAGATGTGGAATATAAAGCAAATAATCACCTTTTGGTTTCAGGCGATGGCACACTATAACTTCCTCGTCGATCAGAATGTATACGCTATCTTTCCTCAGCTTCGCTCCGGAAAGATAGCTACATCCAGATCACCTCGGAAGTGATAGTTTGTCCCATCACCTTCACCAACGGTAATTATTTGCTTAATGCATATATCGAAGGGAATGTTGAATATAATTCATGCAACGTTAGTTACTTTATTTCTCTGTCTCTAAATGATGTCTAATATCAACAATTTCTTCTTTTCATGAATCACGCAATGTCTTTCTGAAATATAAGATAACCTGAATTATGAAATATAATTATATCATATGAAAATTCTTGTTCATCAAATATATGTTATTTTATTAAAATGATACATTTGTTTAGATAATTTCTGTGATAGAGAGCAAAAAAAGTAATAAGAAAAATATATATGGAAAAGAACTATTGATCTGGCTTGAGGAATATATATACCTAACAGACAAACTTCTGTGTAATGTTATTCCTGATAAAGGCATGTGACCCATTGCCTTACATGAGCAGGGGGTATGATGCTACTGGTATTGATAAGTCACACCCTTATAATAGAAGAGGTTATCCCATGTGAATGCTTTGTTGGTATCTTGGAGTAGGGGTGAAAATGGGGCCGTCATTTTTCATTATCTACCCCAATTCCTGAAATTGCGGAACGGTGGGGGTCCGTTCCGATTGGTATTTGATTTAAACAGACATACAGGGGCGAGCAGTGTGACACCTCTCCATGAGCTAGGGTGAAAATCTTCACACCCTGATGTACCCCACTCTCTGCTTTCCACAGATTTGAAAGATAAAAGACGATTTCTTAAGAATGGTAGAAAGATTAGGACATCCGCACCCCATGAAACTGTCATGATGATTTTGCTCACTATTGGTGCGGTCAATCAGTGTTTAGGGGAACAGTTGAATCCCTGTTGGCTTCTAATGACACCAATTGATAATTGATACCAAACTAGGACATTTGGCAGTGATTAGATTCAAAAGTTCACATTCTGTGATTATTATTTGTTTACCTCGATGATAAATATATTTAATGTAGCACTAGCAGTTTTTAATTATTCTGTATAATAGCGAAAGCTTTCATTCTTTTACCACTAGATTCTAAGACTAACAATTCCCTGTCACAGCACTAATGTCCTATGGCAAACCATTTATGTAAATTTGCCACTCTCTACCCAGGTTAAGTAAATGTTTCCCAGTGGGAAGGAATTCCTTATGAGGTTGACTCAGTAAGAGCAGGGGTAATACTATTACAACACTAAGAAAAATCAGGATTGAGTGCTGGACGCATGTTGCTACTTTCATTATTATTTTGTCAGAAAACCTTCATTTAAATTCCAACAGAAAGAATAGCATTTTGTACAAGTGTTTGTTGTGCTTTCATTATTAGAAATCAGCGGCATGTTCAGCATGTTTATGAGAATTAAAGTCATAAAATATTTTGATTTGATTTGATTTGACATCATTTATTGATTGTAAAAACTCTTTGCAGTTATAAAAACTAACATGATTTTTGCAATAACTGAGATTGAAAGAATACACTCATAAAAGTAGTGGAGGTAAATAATATAATAATGATACAATCTAGTAGTCAACATAATTTCGAACTGATTCAGATTATGGTAGAAAATTAAAATATAGTATGAGTCTTTGATTTAATTATTAATTATGACAAATATATTAAATCAGGAGGAATTTGAACGTCCCACATTTACTGAAAAAGGGGTAATCCCAGTCACTTTGAAATTAGTACCATGGGATGTTGATGACTGTACTACAGCATCTTGTTCCTTGCCGCCTGCCCCTCTGTATAACATGTTGTTACAAAGTTATTCAGGAGCGGGGAGAGATGGGAAGAGCAATTTTGAGGGGATAAAAGATGGTCAGGAACAATCCTGGTCTAAATCACAATCTGATCCTTGTCAATAGCTAGCGGGGCATACGATGGATGCTTGGTCGTTTAACGCTGGGTCAGCTAAAGTGCAGTGGGGCCATCCTTGTCTTGTTTCAAAGACGAACGGCACCCCTTGTAGAATTATCCCCACTGTCATTATATCATCAAGTGTGTGATTTTGAGAAGGAGTTGATGAGATAATATCATGAAGTTTAAGTTTTACATCTTTGAAGAATACCATGGGTTATATTGTCAAATAGCAGTTTGCATGTTGCTATGTCATATGAGGAGGGGAACATGAAAGAAAGGGATTACGGTTATTTGCATTTAATGAATAAATAATACATCAGGATTGTTTCAAGGCATCAAAAGATAGAGCCAGATTCTTTTGATTTGAGAGAAGGTTATTGCAAAAGAAAAAAAGCTGAAGATTGCATGTTTGAGTTGACTACATGTAGTTTAGAGTAAAACAGCATTAGTTTACAAATTAAAGGTTTGCTATATATGCCATATAGATATAGGTTTATACAGTGATTGTGAAATTTTATATTTTGAAGTTGTGAATTGATAGAAAATCTGAATTTCCTTCTCATTGAAGTAATAACAGACATTTTAAAAATTCAAAACTTGCCTTATTTTCTTAGAATAATGAGGGAAATTAATACTGTCAGCCTGAGGGTATGAACTTTTCATTGAGTTATACATGTCTCAAGGGTACATATTTATCAAACTCTAACTATGTTATATTTAGATTTGAAACTGTTTGAACTAAACTCAACTTTATTGTTTTGAACTTGAATGTTGGTCCATGTGTTGAATGTGATTCTTTGTAATTCAATTTTGTCAGATTTCCCTTTTATAATGGATTCAGAACTTGAATCCTGTATTGCTATAATAGTTGTTGATTTGAACTTAGTTTAGAAGTGAATTAGTGTGCTTCCTCCCAAAGAAACCCCAAGCAGTAGCAGAGGAAAAGTAAACACACTCCTGCTGACATCCAGTAAAACTTTGGCCACAAGAGAAAGTACCGCAGCGCTGCTTCGGAAGACCCAATAGAACTTCAACCTCTAACATAATTACCTAGTTGATGATTCTATGGAATAGTAGACCAAATCTTATAGAATAGCATAATATTCTTTTAAAGATGATGTATACAGGGTATGATTGTGTTTGGTTTTTGTGCGGTGAATAAAATGGTTAGGTGTCCCTATTGATATCATTGTTTTACACAAACTACTAGTATTGTAGATATATCTGTCATTGTTAGAGCTTCCTTTTTAGTCCAAATTTTCAAAAGATATACATGTAGTCTTTATACCTTTATACTTGACAAATTATACTGAACCCTTTGATACAGTTTTACATAATTTATTACCCAAACTGTCATTGAAAAACAAAAAATATTGTTTTGCATTTCAAAATATTTATTAAAAAATCATTGGTAGATTTCTGAGCATTGGATTGATAATATTGAATAAACTACATTAAGATTTGAAGAAATGGCGTAAAAACATTTTTTTGTGTGTGGCTTGATGCCATGTGGCATAATAAGTGTCCAAATTCAGAACAATGGTAATGAGGCAAATAGATTGCATCCATGCAAACAGACTTTCTGTTTTCATAAAAATAAGTACAAGACTTCAAACACATCTCAGTCTGCTTTTCGAATGGTCAAAATCTTTGGTTTTGCTAACTGGGATGGAACGTGGCATACAGAGGTTGTCACGCTGGCCACTGTTGACTTCACCTGTTCCCGGGGCTATTACCGACTGTGAACGCTCATTACGCCCAGCGCCGCAATCTGTCCGCGGTCGCGCCATCAAGACACGTCACCTTTTGAGCCGTCACACGATTTTACCCCTCAACCAACCTTTTTTTTTGTCAAGAACTTGCATCTTCTTACCCCGATTCCAAGTCCAACCGGTGGGGATCGCTTCCCAGCGTGATTGTCAATATTGGATGCTCAATATTTCAAGGCTTTAACCAAAATACCAAATAACTGTGTGTGGTGCGAGTCCTGATATCTTGCTAACAATCCTTGTACAAAAGCGGCCGTGTTTGTGTTGCAACACAAAAAGGTCATCATCTTACGTTTAAGATATCTGAACTTTATCGGCAAATAAACAGTATCAGTCCCAAGCCCTTTTGGATATTTTCTCCCCAGACCCCTATCATGTGTAATTTTTTGTTAGGGATATACAGAAGGACTTAATTTTGTGGACTGAAATATTGTATTTCGGAGTCCGAGAGGTCAAGATAATTTTGGGTGGAGGTCATGCCCGTGGTGGTTTAGAGATGAGACAGAGAAAAAGAAAATGTGAGAAAAGGTTAGAAAAACATTATTTGAACTCCCGATGTGAGGGTCAGAAAGCAGGGTTAGTTTTCTATTTTAGGATTGACCCAAAGATGGATGATATGATTAGAAACATTTTTGAAAAAGACAGTCCTGTGATAATCAACACTCTAACCAACAACCCCCCTCCCCCCCTCCCCTAAAAAAAAGTATAATTATGAAACAGATGAGGCTGCCCAGTTTGTCATTTAATTGTTAACTATTATCGACGGTTGTTTTCTAGTATGATGTGATAAATTGATTGCCGTTCTTATATCATCGGTATTGTTAGAGTGTTATCATTTTCACTTAGTTTTTTTTTCTTATCATTTTTGTCGGTATTATATTGCAAGTAGGCAAGGAACGTAAGATATCAAATAAAATTAGGATTTAAGAATATAAAAAGTTGTGGTTTCCCCTGCCAGTAAATCACTCTTGACCTCTGTAAGAAAGTGTCTATCACAAAAAGAGAATTTCCAATAAAAAAATTGTGAGATATTAACGAAGTGAGTTTCCTTGCATCCACTTCAGATGAGATTTCCCGAAAACGTTTGACGGCTGAAGGGGTCATCGCGTAGCTGGTGAAAATCACACATGGTAGTTCCGAGGAGAGAGAAAATTACTTTCCCAGCAAGATGCCTGCCCATCTATCTCCCCCTAATCAATTGGAACCAGCAGGGATATAATGAGAGGAAATTCCACCGTTTTATTCCCTCTAAATACAAACTGGTTCATACCCTTTATATTTGTCATTGGGACTGTCCACCGCAAGAAGTATTGAAGGGGGAGAAAGGGCCCAGCGTGCGGGCGGGCGGGCTTGGATGGTCGATGGACTTTATTATTGCCTGCGATATATCATGGTTTGAATTTCAGAATAAATTTGTTCTCTTTTTGTCAGCAATTATTGGAATGAAGAAATTTCAAATATGACAAGCTGTAAATAGGGCTAACTATGAATCTTTGTACATGTGTTAGGGACTTTCCAATCTGAAGATGAAGTAATTTCCTTGGTGTTCATAGTTAAGTTTTGTTGTTGGTGGTATTATGTTCGGGATAGAACATGGATAGTGCCTCTCCACAGTGGTATATATTTTAAACTTTACGACTTACTAATTGATAACCTAAAGAGGGGGGGGGCAAAATAAACCCTGTCTATTATTCTATAACTAGGACTTTTTAAATGGTACAAGTTCATGAGAAACAGTACTGCATCTGTTCTGCATCTCTTCAACAAGATTATGCTCTCTCTAATTTTATCATCAATTTTACCCCCAAAACTTAAACAGTATGAATCTTTATACAATTTTAAGCATAATCTAAAACTTCACCTGATGCGGAAGCCTTGAATATAGTTAGTTTTATCTGTTATACATTCTCATTGCTTTTTGGGTGTCCATCTGGCAAGCTACCATACTATACCAGTATAACGGATGTACTTTAGCATCAATGCCGATACTTCAAGCCCATAACACACAGCAGGATGCTGCTTAGGCCTAGATGATACCCTCTGATACCATCTTAATATTTTGATTACACTCGTCTGGAAGTGAACTAGATGGTGTATCACCTCTCCCCACCAAACGATCGCCATCTGGATTCCATGTTGCATTAATCATCGAATAACCTCCGCCGTGACACAAGATGACACACAATGACACACGCAGGTGTCCTATTATGCAACAAGAAAATCAATGGGAACGCCATCTTCGTCTTCCCCCCATCGCCCGCCTTGGAAAGCCATCATCTTTCTGCCTCGTCATGTCTCGTTAGCCAAGATCCTCGCGGCGTTCTTGAGGTCTTGGCGGTGTTTCTTGAGGTCTCTGCATTGCAGCAGTGATGGTGGTAGAGGGATTGGTAGGACACTCTCTGCAGGTTTTCTCAGAGATCAAGACTTGAAGATGATTCATCTTTTTTTTCCATGGTTTTGATATCAAGAGGTGCTTGCTGGTCTTCTTGGGTTAGATGGCTGTGAAGAATTACTCTTTAATTAGGCATTACAAAAACAACCAAAGAAGGACAACCGAAGAATTTAGAAAGGGTGATAAAAAGTAATGGAAATTTGTTTATTAAATTAATATAAAACTAGTGAAATTGTATATCACAAAGTAACTATTGATAATTAGTGTGATTGGGTTGCAGCATTGCTAAGGATGCTGAGAGAGAAATTTAGGGATGTTACGTTTGGACTAACGACACTTTCGTGAAAACACATTATTAGAAATCACATCATGTACAGGTCACTGATCTCTTTTCTTATACTCTATGTTTGTGTATTCGGTTTAGTTGTAGTTGTAGTATATTTTTTCTATATATCGAATTTACATTTTGACCACTGTGAAGTCATTTTTACCTCGTTCACTTCGTTCGCTGGATGATTTTGGGCCATGAGAGTCCTGAATATGTTCTTATTCGAGTATCGATTTGCCCGAGTATTTTAATTGTGGTAAACATGTCTTTGATCAGCGAGGTGCCCTAATTTATCATTTTGTAACTTATCCATTATCTATTTATGACAAAATAACATTTTTTCACAAAGAATTTGTATTATTGTTCCTTAATCATGTGGCTCTCTCGCAAAATTTAAAAACAAGATGGTGGATATTTGCCCCTCTTCAAAATGTGCCTGTATGCCTATCTTTACATGTAACTTGATGAGTGCTAGAGTAATAGAAAAAGAATTTTCTGTGATTAAATTATTTTTGGGGGTGATGCAAAACTGTTTATTTCTTAACAGGATGCCATTGATAAAAAAAGGTTGAAAAACACTTATACCTCCATAAAAAAGATAATATTATTAACAATGAGTAATTTTAAATTAGAACTTCAGTTATTTGCTTTTCTATGTGTTAATTATTTATTTCTGAAAAGGAATGCAATATGCATAGTTGCATACTAACTAATTTTTGTGAATTCACTATGCAATAGTTCATATGTGAAGGAATATTATGGATGTACAGATGAGTTTGGTCTTGATCGACTTTTTATCTTCTTTTATGTTGTTTTGGTTCAAGTTTTAATGAACACATTGTAAAAATATTTGTGAGTAGTTTATATATACTATAGGGTGACTTTTAGCATTTCATACTTCATTCTTAAAATATTTCAACTTTCACAATGACTTACTTTTACCCTTCTTCACTTTTTAAACAGATTACAATTTGTGGAACCAACTTATACTTATAACATTAATATACAAAATTCTAGATGACTACATAAGCATCTAGCAAGAATTTTGTTGTTTACCTAGTTGGAGTAAACTAATACAAGCAATAAAGATATTTCATTGATTTCATGAAAATTCATAGAAATGGCATACTTGGAAAGCAATCCTTTTATCATTGACAAAATAAAGTTTTTGATTGATTCTTCCATTATTGATAGGGTTCAAAACTTCATTCATTGACACAATTGATAATTTATGGAAACAGCAATTAGAGTCTATTACATAGAGAGGAAGAAAAGGAAACTCTCTACATGTTTAACCACCCCTATAAAACAAGTCAATCACTCCACTACCAAATAAGCCTTCTGTGGGCGGAGCCTAGCACTGTGCTGGCTGGCGATTGGCCAGGAGTGATGTGTCAGTCATAGTGTGTGGCTCTGTATGGATAGTGCATTGGTTGAGTGAGCATCAATCCAAGTGTGTACGATGAGACATGCATGTGTTAGCTTAGCATGACTGCATAACGAGTTCAAACACTGGGATATGGACACTGGACCGCTGGAGCACACTGCACTTTTCACCCTCAGTATCAACAGTACAAGATGATGGGCGAGCTTTGACAAGTGGAATTATTATTACTCTTTATGATTCCAGCATAACATTCTTCAATCAAGGATTCAAAAAGGAAAAACATTTCTTTATGTTTAGCCTGGAGAGTGTTCAAATCGCTAAGGATTTATACCGCTTGTAACAGAACCGGAGTCCTGCGACAACTGCTTTTCTCTAGTTTTATGGAATCATAAAGACCTGTGGGAGAGGTTGTTGACTACCAGGTGTTAATTTAGTGTTTGGATTGTAAATCTCTTCCACAAGGACATGTTGGATCACTCGACAATCACCTAGCTGATCACCATCTACTTGATCGAAGGCCAGGAGATCCTATCATCACATTCCTTCATCATCATCAAGTTGACATCACTAAGGAATTCACAGCATCTAATATGTGACACTGGTTACAAGGATGATATTAATTAGAACGGCTTATTAATCCATCTCAAACGATCCATCACTGAAGAGGATCCAACGCTTGAATAGTTCCTGGATCTTGGATCGAAGGACAGCGGCATCTTTACTGTGATTTGGTTGAATACCATACTTTCAAAAGAAGATTGTTTCATCTCAATTGTTTTATTTTGAGATAGGAAACCAAGGATCCGGTCTATATATTTTGTCTACCATTGGATATTATTAATAAACATAGCCTTAGAATGGAGACCAGGATGCCTTTGAACCTGACACTGGTACTGTTCCTAATCAGTATTTTCACAACAAAGAGTACTACTCTAGCTGAGCAAGGTAAGTCATACTGTTTCTTAAATAGAAATAGAATTGAAGGAAAAAAAAATAAAATATTGTTAAAAGAACAGATAGAATGCGGTTAAAGGTATTAAAGTGTCAAATTAATACTTTCATTTCATTTCGATGTTCAACATGTTAACCCATTGATCACTGAGTTATCTATCTAGTATAGGGTGTAATACAGGAGCTACCCCTGCCCTGTAGGCAAAGGGTTAAAAGTGGTAGGTGGTAAGTAATATTCAAACATTTTTCGGAAATGAATGTGGAAAACTTTTTTTAAAGGATGAAGTATGAAATATTGATTTTGTCCAGTTTGCTCCAGTCTATTTTAGAATCCGTGTAAGTTATTCATTTAAAACGTCAGTAGTCCTGGACAAACATACATAGTGAATAGTATATATTGTACATTATATTTTCAGATATTTTTGAAGTGAATATTAAATAGAAAAAGAAAGGACCATAAAGTTCATGTGACAGAAATGGGACATATCTTGGTTTTGAAAACAATTGGGAGCATTATCATTTTATCTTGTAGTTTCAGACCTCTATAAATAGGAAGGAGAAAAGGATATCAATTATCCCAATGATCTGTATAAAGGTATCTTTTAAGTATTTACTCATCAGTTTTCAGAGTGAATTCAAATAAAATTTTGATGAACTAGTTTTCAACAAAAAATAGAGAATAATTTGCTTCATTTTGAGAAAATTTGAAAAAGTAGATATTGGTGAAAAAACAGTTGTGCAAGAAGAAATGAATGATATGTCACATCAATTTCACTCTAATGATATTCCTGTTATCCACTGTAAAAATTAATTTCAAATCTTGCGTTTGAGTTTACAGTATCATTCATCTCCTTCAGACCAACAAATAATACAGTACCAGTGAAAATTGCAACTCTTTAATATCTTCAATTTACTTGCTAGAAGCATCTACATTTAAAGAATGAAAATTAAATTGAAAGAATAACTCGCTCTCTACCAGTCAGTCATTCCCCTATTTAACGGATATGTAGCCCTGCTGTATCTGGCTATCAACCTAATACCAAGGGAGACTTAAATAATAATCTTCCAAGGCTTCACTTTAATGATGAAACCCAACAATGAAATTAAGCATCAAAGGGACCCCATTGCCCCTTTATCAAAGACGCACATTCAGCTGTAAATGACTTGATTGAAAAACGATTTAGACTCTTTCTGTGGTTAACTTGTAGCAACTTCCTCCAATTTAGGAATTAAAATGGTTTCTCTTTCACTCGCAGAAATAAATCTTTGTCCGTTGCTCATAAAATGGCTTTATTATTATATTGACCCTTTTGTACAACTACTTCTGTTTGGATACAAGATTATGAATGAATGATACTTTGCAGATCTTACTTTTTTTCCTGGTATCCTTGTGGTAACTGTTTTCAGAATGATAATAGTACTTTAATTTTAGCTTTAACAATTGTTGATACTCATTGGCATATTTAGAATTTAATGTATTAACCTGACTGTTTGCATTGCAAGTGAATGTCAGTTATACTTTCCAAGTTTCCAGACAAGTAATTTACGGTACAGGCATAGATAACTTTACCTGATCAAAAGCGAATTGGGGAAGATGTTAAAAAGAATGAACTTTAAGTTGGCTTCAAATAATGTACTTATTTCTGTTTCTGTGACATTAACAAAGTCATGTTCTATGTATTAACATGCCTAGAGACTATGTTGGTAGTGGTATTACTGGTATGCGTTTTTCTAAGCAATGTACTATTATTATTATTATTTATTATGTGAACATATTAGTTGAAAGCTGTTTCATTAGTATAAGATGCGATGCTTGAATTGTTCCATTTTAGGCAATACAAGCAAGCTGTATAATAAATTTAAGAGTTGTTTCTTTTAAATTATAGTGTAGATAATCACTCAAATTGATATACCGGTAAAGAGTAATATCCTTGTGATTTATTGTAGGAGTAAATCTTTCTTTTTATCTACATGTAAGTTAGTGAATTAATATTAAAGTGACTTTCAGTTGAATAGAGTTCATTCACTTTAACATGTACATTAAAAAGATACATAGTGATAATTTGATATTTTGTGTATTTCTCTTATTCTCGACCCTAAACTTAAAGGTCCCATGTACTTTGTAATTTGCCTTTTTGTAATTTGTCATCATTATTATTTTGATTGAAAAGCAATTTCTTCCAACAACCATGAAGCCCCACATGTTTGCAGCAAGTGGAAACTCTGAACTGTGAAAAAAGGTGCCAGTTATTCAAAATGTTCCCTCACACGGAGCGGAAATCAACACAAATGGAACAATTTCCTCTCTCATCCATCATTATCGAAGAATGTTCCTCATCCCCAAACAATCATTTGTTAAAAATTTGTGCTCATTCAGGCCCACAATGTAACTGCTGGTTGTTTTCCTTTTATTTTTTCAACGTCTAAAATTGCGTTTGATTGTTGGGCCAGGCATTGTGACAGGACGTGAATGGGTAGTAGCCAGCCGACGACGTCCTGCAGCTAACACGAGGGGCTGGCTGGCGAGCGCATGGAGCACTTTTTCATTCCAGGGCCTTTTTTGTTCAATTGCTCTTTTTCTTTTCTTATTTGTGTTGTCCTGAATAGCCCACTGGAGGCGATTCCTTGCAATTATGCAAAACCAAAATAGACCCATTTGCTGATTTTAGGTTCTTTTGTCGCCAAGAATTTCCTTGTGGGTATTTTCAGATTTTTGCAGTGATTTTAGCCTAAATCAATTTTTGTTCTTCTTAGTCTTGGAGGCGAGATGAATGAGTTTCTACTTAGGCCCACACGCCGAGTATGGCTTCAAGATAGCTCTATGGAAAAAGATTAGCTCCAATTACTGGCTATTAAGTTTCCTAATATGCAAGTTTAGGCCTGCTTTGTACTGACACTTATTCTATGAACTTGCCAAAGCAGAAAATGGTCTTAGATTGCGCCTCCTTTAGCTGGAATCCATAATACTGCAGCCCTTTCTCAATCTCATTGGTGGCCCGCTCTCAAGCCTATTGGTGGAGAGAAGTTTTATGGTAACCCAAGGAGATGAGATGTGGTGTATTCTTATAACTGTGGTCCACCTACACTTCCCTTTCTTATCTTTTAAAGATGTCTGTTTAATGTTCATATCGTTAACTGGTAATTTCAACAGTAGAGGCATCAACTTTTTGTGATGAAGGCATTTTGTGCAAATGTGAAAATACTTTAACAAGCCCTGATTTATCATTGTCTTCTCAACAAAGACGATACTCAGGGCTAGAACTGGGCCTGTTGCATAAAAGTTACCATTGATGATAACTTTGCCATCAATTGCAACTACCATGATAACAGGGCTCAGCAGCCAATCAAAATCAAGATTTCCATGGTAGTTACCATTGATAGCAAAGTTACCATCAATGGTAAGTTTTGTGCAACAGGGCCCAGGTCTTCTTAGCCATGTCCAGAGTCCAAGCTAACAGATCCCAATACAGGGACAAAATGGGAAATAAGGAAGATGGTCATTTTCTTAACTCCATTCAAGCGAGTTTGAATTTCATAAAGATTACCATGGAGTATTCAAGACGAAAATCTTTGACCATATTTTCTTCTCCTCAGAAAGCAATGTGAAGCTTGTATCCATTACAGATTAAATCACCTTTTCAGTCACCCTTTTTTGGAAGTGTCGAAGTGTAATCTCCATCTCATTCTACCTATCTCATTTTGTTAAGCGTTTGTTTACTCTGCGCTGACATCAGATGATAATGGCTCGTTTAGAAAGTATGAAACCCTATCCTCCAGGGAGTACACAGGATAGAAACCACCTTCGTCCAAACTTCCCAGCATCAGAGAGAATGATCGAAGCAACCCCAAAAAGGCTGTCGGTTTCTAACAACGCAAACTCGTTCCCACAAACTTTGGCACTTCACAAAGGGACGTAAATAGGAAATCATTATCTATTTTTGATTTGGAGAGGTGTTACGGATGAAAAGGAAGCGCTAGGATCCCCCTAGTCTCTGGAGATGCGAATTGGTTGGTACCGTTACAAGTCTGTTGTGGATACAGAGCTAGTCTTCCTGGATTTGGGTAATATCCATTATCCAACCATAAGTATGTAAAAGGCTCAAAGGAAGAACTTGAGATTTCATTCAATTGGCACAAAGCCATGTTGTAGGCTGGTCTATAGTACAGAGGATCATAAGGGATTGGTTTCAATTTTACTTTCAGAAAGATCTTGAAATGCTGATTTGAAACTAGAAAGCTGCAAGTATCAAAGTTTTTAACATTTCCTGAATTCACCTTTTGATCATAGACAGTTTTTCCTTTAAAAAAGTCAAATGCCAATATAAAAAGAGAAGCCCATTATGCATTATGTGGGGATAGCAGCTAGGAGTATTAAAGATGATAGGTCTATGACTAGGGATAGACCAGGATCCAGATCTTAATACTAACCGATCCCCACTGGGGACAACTTAAAACTGTTAGGCACTTGATTGGTCTCCTTTTATGGACCCAAATTGATCCCTTTAGCCCTAGTTATCGGTCATAGATACTGTGATGATATCAAGGTCAAACAATAGATCCATTCTTCTCTTGAACAACTACTGGTACACCCATTCTTCAGACAGTACATACCTACATCTTTAACTCATTGACTACCGAATTCTTTGGTTCATACTTGAGCAACCTGGTTCCGTAGGCAATGTGTTGATTATTTGTTGCCAAAGCTTGAGCATTAGGACCAATGAAAGGACAAATAGGTGTTAGGTCCCTTAGAGCTCTGTTCTAATTGGTTGCTTACTTTGTGGAAACCTGTAACTGCTTGAACGAAGGATGTCTGTATCCTCATAAAGAAAACTAGAAGTACCTTCAACAAAGCCATAGGGCATTAAAAGTCAATTATCAACTTTTATAGGTCCTTGTTGCTCATATAAAAATAAAATTGCAGGATAATTCTGTTTACTTGTGTACTGCTTAGAAAACATGAGACAAGGGAAAATGCTCTTGTTGTTCCCTTTGTCACTTTTCAGTGTCGTATCAGTCAGACTCATTTTTAGAAAAGAACATCAAAGTGGCAAATGGCATTGAAGCTTGATGAATACTAAAAAAGGGGATGAACTTATTTTGTAGTGGAAACGAAAACACTCTTCTCTTTTGTACTTTATCAAATAACACACATGGCAAGTGAAAGTAGAATATGAACAATATGTGTTGCAATTATCATCTGGGGCTTAATTTTTGTTAAATTAATATCAGAAGAGAAGGAAAATGAGGCGATTGAGGTCACTGTAAAAATGCTTTAACCCATGAGAATGTAAAACTTTCTATCATAAGTAAATACATATTCATATTCTGCTGTTATTATTAACTTTTACATTTTGTATATGGATGGGCTAATGAGGGATTGTTCAAGCCTTCTTTAAATCTCTAAGGAGTAGGTAGGTAAAGCGTCCTCTCATTGTTGGTTCCTTATTTTTTTCAAATCTTGAACACCTTCCAGTTACCCAGTTGTTTCAAATCAATTTTAATGAGGTCACTATCACTATGAATAGGCCAGTGTTGGATGTTTAGATCCTCTTGCATCTTGACATTTTCAGAAATGAACTCTTGAGAATACTCTAAGGTATTTATGAATGGCATGATTAAGCTCAAGTCTCCAACCAAATTAGTGCATAGTACCCCCAATTAGCAAGTCACATGAATGTTTGTTTAACAGGGAGTGTAACAGGTAACAGTTAGTGGAACTCTTCAAACATTGGACATGACATCTTTTGTGATGGGATTAGCACCTTGGTCTTAATCTTAATACTGTTCATCCTCTTAATCCTAATCCTAAAGTCAGATTGACAGGAGTCAAGGCATTAGCTTCATTTGTAATGATCTTGATTGATCCTAAACTTAATCCCTCCTTATAGTTATCAAGAAACACTTACTGGTACCTGCCACATCTGACAATGTCAGGTATAACACTAGTTTCTTAACCCTTTGCTTATGTGGGAATGGGGTGGTCCCTGTGTACGCCTTATTGAAATTCAAGAGTTTAGTAGGCAATGGTTTAAAAAGATGTATACCCATCCTTAGAAGTTGGAAGAATTTTAGGAATATTAGAAGAACTTGAAGATCTGGGCAATTGCGGCTATTCCAGGAATGACATTCTTCCAATAATGTGCTGACCAGTGAATGACGCGATAGAACATGCCAGTCAGTTCAATTAAATTTCATTTCATTTAATGCAAAGTATATTAAAACAAAATGTAACAGAGATAAATATATAGATCAGTATTTACAAGCATACAAATTGATAAAAAAGCATTGATAACAAGAGTTGCAAGTATGACCCAAAATAGTTGACCATGCACTAATTTGAGCACATAAAATAATAGATTGTCAAAATGTCAGCACATCATTGGATGCTATACAGGAAGCTGAAACTGAATATTAGGTTATCATACAACACACATTTATCAAATATATTTTCAAAAGGACAGAGATTTTGAAATAGCAAATTTTAAGGAATTCCAAACCATGCAATACACATATCTCTTGTCATCACAATTTCTAGACATAAACAGTAGTAGGGAAAGTATATATCAGTATAATCAGTTAGATCACGATTTTTATTTGAACATGATATGGTTTTTTGTGTAAAGTCACATGAAGTTCTCCATTCTGCAATTGCAAATTGACAGGAGATTAATGACAAATCCCAGATTAGTTTAGTTTGACAGATTTAAAACATGTAGGTCTATAAAAGAAGCAGACATGCATTTTCCAGCTTACACAAAAGTGAGCAAAAGTGGGGCTAAATCCCACTTGATGTAATGATCTGAAATTAAGAGGTAAGTCTCTAAGATTTAAAGGAAAAGGGAGGAGTATTCTGACAAAAACAGAAATGATTATAAGTTGGGATTAAAACCACTTGGTGTAATAATCTGAATGTCATTAAAATGTAAAGTTCTGTCTAAACCTCTTAGCAAAACCCTTGAAAGTATTGGATTAAAATCTTAGGACCCACTTTATCCATTCAAGCTCATAAGAGGCATTGGGATGAGAGACAGTACAATTGGGTGAAGCATTATCAAAAGTGGCTGTTTTATCTCTTCAGATCTCAAACCGATACAGTTTCATTCTTAGATTTTTAAGGGGAATTGCAGGTGCACTGTTTAAAGGTATTCTTTTTTTAAACCTTTCTGTTATAGCACGATAAAAACAATATTAAGAGAAAGAGATGTAACAATCAAGTCTGCCAGTGGTTTCAATTTTGTCCTGATTTTACCACTGAACAAACCTTGAAAAAGGTGTCGCAATTCATGAAGGGCTTCTGAGAAATAAAGCTGATTATTTCAGGAAATTGCAGAGCTTTCTTGCCAATTAACTGTACAATGTATGCACCTTGACAACGACGATGTATACAGAGCAACATACAGAGATGGAAACAAAACAACTGTCTGCAAGTGAATCCTCGACTCCTAATTGCACCCACCCCAACTAGCCGCAGAATTGAAAAAGAAAATACCACTGGTATGCAACCTCCAATCCTGTTAGATTTTCAAGATTAAACCCCCACTTACCATTTCCCGCTTTCCGTTTTGTCCTGCTCATATACCCATCCTCATTGTTTCTTGATCCTTTTCTCCTATTCTCCAACCTTTCTTCTCCCCGGCTCACGGTGTCACATGTTACCGTAAATCCCTCAATCTTGTTATTTCACTCCTTTTACAATTCCCATTCACTTGGTATTTGTTTTAGATACCATTTGCACTCTATTTTTCGGTAACCATGATTTGACACATATCCGGAATCCTTACCAGTGCCAGTCTGGATGCTGATACGTCTTAGGGCAACATGATTTGTTCTTTTCTACCGGTGCATTTCTCCACCAGTCATCATCTGTCCTCTTTCTTTAAGAGTTGTTACCGATGCCCTTCCTTCCTTTTGTTACCTTGCTTCATACTTTCATCTGTTTTGAATGTTCATTTGTCATCGAGCCTGACTACCGCCACTTGTTCTTTTTATGCCTTGACATCTTTTTGTTGACTTGATTGATCACTTTTCTTGATTCCCAAATTGTGATTTGTTGTTTCCTTCTCGGTCTCTCGTTGTTTACATTCTGGTAATGCTGAGACATTTGCCACTCTCCACCCGGGTGTTAAATGGGTACCAGTAGGAAGGAATTCCTTGAATGCTATGAGTGTGCATGAGCACCGATAATGGTAGCCTAGCAGAGCAGGGTTATATTGGAGCTTGTCCAATGCTATTATTATCATTATTAATTTAATGATTCCTTTTGTTTCCTGTTGTGATAAGTCACTTTATACATTGCACTTTTCACATTGCACTTTCCAACATTTTGGTCATATTCTTTCATGATTTTCAAAAATATGTCACTTTGTATTACTAAATCAATTGTCATGACAAGGAGATGAAATGAAATGGAAGAATAACACATACTTAGGTAAATTGAAGACTTGTTCATACATGTACATTTGTAAGAATAAAATGTATTTTCCCACCAATTTATCTTAATGAGGCATTTCAATTTGCTGCACATCCATTATTCTTGATATCATAGATTTTATTGGAAGTATGTAAATAAATTAGAATCAACAGTGAAGAAATTTTGTTAGCAGGTATACCCTGACCAAATTTAGGATATGATATATTCATAGGCCTATTGTATCTTTAAGTTGATGAAGCAATGTAAAAGTTGCAAGGGTACTCCATGTTAAAATGGCGTCACTTCCACATTTTGTTTTAGAGAGGATGTTGTTGTCTGCCCCTGCTAATCCCATGCTGTTGTTCTTATTGGGAGTAAATTATTCACGGAGAACGAGAACCTGCATGGGTAGTCATCTTTCAGCAAGAAAAGGCTGCTCCTGTGTTACAGGGGAGATGAGGTCTGTGACCTCGGTAGATTATCTAAAAGATCATTAAAGATAAAATGGAGTTCTGGTAAAAAAAGAAAATGAAAATGAATTCTCACAGAATCAAACGAAACTTACACTGAATGTTCAAGATTACAAATAAATAATTTGCCAAACAATTTTGGTAGAAAATGTATACTGGCTGAGTAATGAGCATAGAAAGATAAAGAAAATCAAGGTAAGTAAGCCCGACACCATTTGTGTAGTACAGTGCTTGTTACTTTACCAAGAACCTTGCAGTACCAGTACACACCAATACTTACATGCTACATGATCATCGTTTTCTGATCCATTCCACACCTTTTCTTTCACAATGCAAGCGCATGACCAGAACTCAACTTTATCTTTAAGTCAGAGCTTCTGCAAATTGGGACTTCAACATATGCCCCATTGACATGAAAATTTGAACAATCATGCTGTTTATATAACAATTGCATACCAATTAAAAAACTTATCTCATGATATTTCATGACATTTCATGCTCCATGAAAGGAAGCTTTATCGACTCACTCCATCAACCAAATGAGATGTCATCATCTTAGAACTCTCCCAGATGATGCACAGTCAATGGCTCACTTCAGTTTTACCCAGTTCAGACTACAGGAAAATTAAACACACTTTGTGTAAAGAAATGTATTGAGAATCAATGATATGTTCAGTATCGGCTGAGATGACAGCTGGCCAATCATCACAGTGCATTCACAATAAGCCCCGCCCAGTTATTTAGGGATTTCATATGGTATGACTTTCACACTATTATTAGCTGTGAACATTGATTCTTCAGTGAGCTTTCACACAAAAAGGTGCTACAAAACGCTGGTTTTGCTATAAGCTATACAACATTCAGACCAGATAAACATTACATATATATTTAATGTGTAGCTGTAAGATGAATCTTGATAGTCTGAAGGGGGGTATCTGTGAAGCTTTGCACGGTAGGTGTCAGATTAGGACATTTGCGGACATGTTGCAGCCTTCCAAGAGCTTCATGAACAATAGGATCCGCGGCACACTCTGTCAGGTCGTGATGAAGTCCAGGCCCAGCTTTAGATGCAGAGATAGATGTAACCGAAGTGGGATAGGAAAGTGGCCCGTCAATAGTTCTTTGGATTGTCACACCGTGGACCCTAGGGTCCCTGGTCCTGATGATACGAAGCAAGATCAGATTGATTCTGTTGCATTTGAAAACATAAGATAGGATCTTTAGGTGTTCACCCATTTTAGCATGCATTAGTAATCCTATTGGCATTTAAGCCTACAACTGCACAAGTTTTTTTATATTACCATGGTGCTTTTTACATTTTTACTTGGCTATTAGAGTCTTCAGTCATTAATTCTTCGAACCAAATGAGAATTAACACTGAAAATTATCAAATTTTAGGAGAAAACCCATGTTTATTTTCAGGATGAATAATAAGAACTAAGAATTATGTTTATGCTATGGTAAGGATGACTGAAGCATGAAGGATCATCAAAAGGAGAGAAATAATTTCGAAAGTCATTCCATCATTGATATCACCCTTATAAATAGGCCCTACTATAGCTTTTCATAACACTGAAGTCTGGACTGATTATTTTTTTCCCCGACAAGGCTAGAAGCCATGTTTTTATCCACATATACCTTGTTAACTTCTTGATTAGCGAATCCAAGTATGCTTGGGTCTGAAACACTGAACCCATAAGAAACACATATGAAATAAAAACAGAATGCATAAAGTAAGTAATATAAACCAAAATAGAAAAATGGTGAAAGGAAGACTATGTGTCTCCTGGAACAACTTGGCCTCATGTATATGACCTAATGAATGTCCCCTCCTATTCGTGATTCATGTCTCTTATCAGCTTCTCTGTGGGTCCATGCTGTACCCATCTACATCCCTACAGGAAGTTGTAAACCCAATCATCTTAAACTGGATTGAGCGTAAAGTCTTCGAGAAGAGCAACATGTCTTTTTTTGTCATTCTTTTTTTCTCAGGCTTGATGTGTAAAGTTTAAGAGAAGGGAATGACAGAGTTAGTATGACTGGCACAGGTCTATACAACCGCCCACTGCTTGGAATTAATGATAATTTGGATGACATAGGCACACATGTATGACTCAAAATGATAACAACATTGCTGTCCATGTTGTCATGAATATTTTTTTGTTTGTCCTCTTCCCGTTTTATACCAGTGTCTCTTTGGGGATTTACTAGGTGAGCTTCTTTGTCTCTCTTTCCAAGTCTTTTTCTACAAATTGATAAATTTTGTTCAGATTTACAGTTGTTTATGAAAAATAAACAAAAGATGTTAGCTTTTATAAATGATATTCAAATATAGTCTACCAGTATGAATGATATAGGCCCTATTAAAATAATTTAAAAGATGACTTAAAAATTAAAAAAAATTCCTTTCATCATTAGTAGTATTTTGTACTACATTATTAAATAAAAAGTAGTCGGTAACACTTTTGTTTCCCTGCAATTATTTCTCACTTTCAGAAAGTTCTGAAATTAACTGATAAGGAGCTTTCAACAATTCTTACTTCAGTATTCTGGTCACAAGGATTTAAATCAACTATCATGAACAAACTTATTCCTCTCTCTTTTATAAATGCCAGTATCTTAAATTTTCTTTTGATTTCTGTTGTAAGGCCATTGAAACATGGACCCCTTTGAGGTGAATCCAAGGGTTTATCTTGTTGGACTGTTTGGCATCACCCTGCATCTATCACGTCTCCTTTATATCAAACTAAACAGGAAATTGCAGATCAATGGATGGAATGTGAAAACTCTTTCATTTTTAGAAAGAAAATTTGGGATTATGCGGAAAGGAAGTTCTGCGTCCTACAACGCTAAAGGTCATGGATGTATCTTCTTCCAAGAGCGTTGTGAGGGAACAGATAATAAACGTGTTTATTTTGCAGCACTGCTTGAAAGCATATTTAGGCAATATTGGTTGAAGGAAAAAAATTTTATGGTATTCTGATCTTGACACAAAAATGTAGAAATTTTACATTTCAGAACAATTTTCAAATCACCATATTGTGATATTTTTGAGGTGGTCAATCATCAAACAGTTGCTCCTCAGACATTTGCTTCAATTTTTATTTCATCAGAGAGCGCGTTTATCTAGGCTTGCCACTAGATATGTACATATCGTACCCCACTATCGAACCCCACTATCATACCCCACTATACGATCGTGATTTGCGGGATGTTGCGTTTTTCGACTCTTCACGATTCACAATAAAGGCCTTGTGTCTGCCCAACTGTTTTGACCCGGGAAGCAGACAGTTTCTTGAAGGTCAACTTCACACATATGCTTGTACAGAACACCTGGGTGATCCTATTTGTACGTGAGGTTCAAAACCGCTTTGCGTTTATCGATCTCTCAGAAACGTGATTCTGGCTGTATGTCACATACAAAACGCACCTTTTTGCGTCTTTAGATATGCCCATATCTAAAGCCCTTTAAAAAAGGCTTTGCGTTTATCTAGCCAAAAATTTGCCTGAAAGACGTTTGAGAAACCTGATTCTAGCCAAAAATTTGCTAAATAAACGCAACCAGAGATATACTGGTAGGGTTGGGGTTAGTGATGTGAAGAAGAAAAGCACCCACTCACAAAAAGGTGAGCATGAATTTTATTTTAGTTATGGTCCAGTTATAGTCCCTTGTAACTGCTCTAGAAGGGTATAAAAGGTTCATTGAGTTCCTGCACTGTATTAAGAAGATAAGGACACTGCTCAAGTCCATGTCTGTCTGGTCATCCTTGATGTAATTTAATGACTTTGGCTTGGCCATGGCTTGACACAAGCTCTTTCAATTAGCTTAGTTCATACTGAGTTGACTGGACAGATAATTTGACAGTGGAAGATAGCTGGAGTACAGAGTGGGCATGAAGAGTTTAGAGTTTTTATGTATGCATCTATAGAGATTAAGTACACTCTATGTTTTTGTGTAGGCCTATGGTTTCTCCAGAACATTTCTCTTGTTTCACAATATTCTAATAGAATAGAGTAGATAACAAGGAGATTTAAGACTTTAAACTCTCAGAAACTATGTCAAACCAAGCAAGGAGTCATGAGCCTTGATTACCGTTTGCATGATCATGGTCAAGTTGCTAACTACTGTCAAATAGCTTGCAAGTTGCAATATAGAATTGCCTCGCTGTGTATGCATAGGCCTCATTAGGACCCTATATCTAATTTTCCTTAATGATAATGACCAAGATAGTGGCAAACAAACACTAACAAATCTGTTGTTTGTTGCTGATGTGAGTTTGTGTGCATTAGGGATCATTATCAACACCCTCATTTCCTTTCTCAAACTCATGCTCTTTGAAGATACTTGTCACAAAAGAGCATGTGTTCCTCAGTCCCTCAGGAAGTAAAGGCCTATGGTGTACACTGTATAGAGCCAAGGAAAGGGTGTTGTGGTTGTTTAATGATGCTAGTTAATTAGGTATCATGGTATGATGTCATTGCATGTATAAGTATCAATTTCTATTTTTTAAATGCTGTTAAATTATTGGAAATGTTTACAATGTGTTTAAGCCCCTTTCAAATACTTCATACTAGTGGGAGGGGGGGGGGGGGTGGGTTGGGGGGTTGAAAGGTCTTGAAAAGTTAGTTTTTAAAAACAATGTATTTAACCATGATTTGATTTTTTTTTTTCAAACCTACTTGGAATAGTTATTGAACAAATTTGTCAGGATGGTTTAAATCAAAAGGGATTCACATGAAATAGCTTGTAATAGAGTGTTTGGTTCCAAATTCTATTTTCATTTGTAATAAAACACTTCTGGTCGGAGTCAATATTGTAAGCTTGAAAATAATCATGTAATATTGGACTTTCTCCAATGCATTTTGCTGCAAAGATAACTTTCAGATCCTTTGCTTGTGAGAATAATATTTAATTCCCAAAGAGAATACCGGTATGGTTTCCAAGTTGTGGCAGATTTACTAAAAACTTCAAAAGTCCTGAGAAAAGCTCTGAAGTTTGAATAAATGAGACTGTATCATCGAAAGTGTTCTGTCTTGTAGTACATTTGTCTTCTGTGTCCAAACTATCAGATATTTGTTATTTCAGGGGTCTCGGTAGAGTCGTTTCTATCAGCCTGCCTTTTCTTCATTCTGCCGTTTGTACATTGACATACTGTTAATAAGAATACATGGGTCACATGTTTCTTCTGCCTGGTTTTTGTCAGTCCTATTTCTGTTTTGATAAACCTGAATAAACCTCTTTTTGATACCAGAATCTGTATTTGGAAGCACCTGCATTCATGGCTAACAAAGGTAGGGTCACAATTTTCACAGGATACCAGGAAAAAAAAAGAATGGGAGGAAGAAAGAAGTAACACCTTCTGCTTGATCTCACCCTCTTTAGGGGTCTTTATTCAGTCCGCATCTGCCCTGTATCAAATGATGCTACTGAACGAGTCTCCTATTCACCAACATGCTAACTGGCCGGGGGACATGTACCGATAAAGGAAGATAAGTGGCTTTTGTAATTGGAGGAAATTCAACTGTTGCGATTCCTTTCTTAATGTCCCCTTTTGATTTGTCCCCCATTGAAATCTGCACCCCTCAGCCAGCGCTTTTTGCACCCCTGGCTGGCTGGCTGGTCGAGCGAGCTGGGATCAGAGAAGTGGCAGTAAGTGATTCCTTGGGCTACGTATCCTTCGTTCTATTTTTCCCCGTCGTTGCCATGATGTTTCTTCAGGATACATCGTACTCGTATGGGAGGGGAAAAGAAGATGGATTGATGGAGAGAAAAGATGAGAAGGAAAGAGAGAATATTGAAAGAGACAAGGATGAAGAAGAAAGACAGAAGAGCAGAGGTATTTAATAAAGAGACAGATATATATCAAACTCAAATGGAAAGATAGGGGGATGAATTGATGAAGTGAAAAAGAGATGAACAGAAGAAAATATGAATGGAGAAGGCAAGGGTGTAGGAGAAAGATAAAATAGAAGAGAGAATATATATATATCTTTAATGGACTAAAAACTAGTCAAGAAAAAATGAGGACATGATGGCATGAACCAAATTGAGAATGAGAAAGGAATACGATATTGACTTTATTGAAAAATAAGAATGAATGTTTTGATAAAAATTGAATTTCATTTTATTTCTCAAATTTTCTGCAAGATGATTTCATTTATTAGAAAATAATTGTAGTTATTGGTATAAACAAGATTTTATTGAGGTCTAAAATATGTGGTTAAGTTATGATTGTTCTAGACTCCTCAATATTGATATCAGCATTGGTAGTTTTTTCTATTTCATTTGATGACTAATAACTTCAATAGTCTTGAAGGCTAAGCGAGATGCCCGGCAATATCGAGAGGTATACAGTCACTTAGCCCGGCTAAACTCAACCCATGAATGAAATGGTAAATATCTGCTGGGGACCCCCGCACAATAGTTTGGCATACCAGTCATCCCCTGTCTCAAATCCCTTTCTTGATCGGTGTTGACCAGGGTGAAGGGAGGACAAAAGATCGGTAGTTTGCAAGAAACAACACCGTAATGGACCGTGATTGGGAGTAATGACAGGATAATAACACCGCAAAGAAGAGCTCAATTGCTACTTCCATCTTCTTTTCTCATTTTCTTTGAAGATCAGGAACAAAAGGGGGTTGGGGGAAGAGGAGATCCTTGGTCTGTCATCTCGTGGCAAGCTCACCCCAGCTTTCTCCTGTGACTCTGGGGCAGCCGACAGGGGCCCTGTAATTGGGTAATTGCAGTTATGGCTTGCTGTGGGGGTGAAAACTCAAAGACTTTGGCAGGATTACAAGCCCACGGGGCTGCTCATGCTTTTATTCATTTGTCGGTTTGCGTTGTGGATTAGCCAGTGTCGGGCTGCAAAAACCAACATCAAGTTAGCCTGGGAATGCGGCTGTTGCCACAGAGAGGTGCTCTCGGGTTACCCGGCAGTGCGCGCTTCCAAACGAAACCGCCCTCTCGACAACTGATTCCTACAAGTCACGTGTGAAACGTCAGCGACAGAGTCACATGTACCGACGCAAACGGAGAAAACCGTTGTAAAACTACTCCAAGTGAGAGAGGCCAACTCTTAGTTCGTTACCGGTATCACCTGCATGCTTTCTTGTTCCAAAACGCCTCTCTCTTGTTTATGCCTTCAGCTAGCTTTTGAAAGAACAATGCTTGATTCGAAACAAGGCTATTAATTTCCTGGTTAGGGAAGGGGAGATAACCAATTGGAAAAGCAAATAAGAGAAAATGGGGGACTGGCAATTGTTGAAAATCACAATGGTAATGTGTCTTTAGTGTTAATCGTTGCCTAGTTGGTTGAAATTAAATACTTTATTTGTTAGATGGTGAGCTAGAGGGCCATGTGATAAGTGGATATCCATGGGAAGTTTCCCGCAAATTCCTCTCTCAAGCTGGGTTTAAATCGGCGAGAATAGTTTTAAAAATCTTGTGGTCCAATCACAATATGAAGAGAGCTAGCTCACCCCTTCCATGCGCTCTTAGAATGAAATGTTCTACTGCTTAGATTAGATCTAATCAAATAAATGAACTTCATAAAGTTACAGAGTATGAGGAGAAAAATCAGACTTATCGAGCTAACTGAAGAGCTTTTATTGTCATACCGGTATATAGATTTTAGACTTAACAACAAAACGTTAAGATCCAGTGAAAGTGAACCAATTGTCATTAACTTAATTACCACAGATTTCAAACAGTACCAATGTTTTTAATACATTAAATTTGATATCTTACCATCAATTCTATAGGGCTTCCATGAAAATGATGAGACAATTCATTAGAGCTAAAGTTATTTTTAAAAGAGTAAATGATATTTGTGTGGATTATTCTTAATAGATCAAAATCTTTAAAAAGAAGCATAGATCTATACTTACAAGTTTTGTCATGTTTATTTTTTTTCATAAAAAGTTGTTTTCTTTTCAGTTACAGTTGTCCCAAGTTTGTTGAACCTTGGTCGGATGGCGTTGTCTGGGGATATAGGCCTGAATCCATGGGGGAATCCCCAAAATTAGTTGGTCAATCATTCTCCATTAGTAGATTGACCCATTAAATCTACATCAAATCCTGACATATTACCTCCTCTCTGAAGCCATCATGCATACCGCAAACATTCCAAACATCTGCCTTCGGAGAGAAGAAGAAGAAGAAAAGAGATTCTCCTGAAAATTTAGTTTTGATGAAATAGTTGTGATGAATAGCTTCAGTATGTGATCTTTGCATTGGTCAGTCAGTGTAGAGTTTATATTGGCAGAGGTCCTTTAGATATCTCAGGTGGCCCGAGATGATGAAAATTGAATATTACTTGGGAGAGGAAAGTTTTGCTGATCGCTGACAGCCTAGGTGGCGGCCCAGGATCAAGTGTTGTCCACCAGGAGTCCTAGAGGTAGCTGAACCTGTCATTAGTAGTAGATACCAGTTTGAAGATTGCTCTCTACTGAGTACTCCACTCCACTACTAAAGGTACTCGATCCCAATCATCGAGGTTTGGTAGTCTGAAGTAGTAACAGCAAACTGGATTGTTTTAGTCAAGACCTCTTTTCCCTAACCTAACTTTCCTCTAAATGCTTGTTATATCTTTAAAATACCTTGAAAAACACACCAATGCCTATATTCAATGATGATATAAAGCCTTGATGAATACATTTAAGAAAAATGACATATCAGAGTACATTTTTACTATACAGAGAATCAAAGAATTTTAATATGAAAATAGAATATTGTTGTTTAGCATAGCATTGCGTCTTCTTTATTGATACATAAGTTTGGTTCTAATAAGATCCTGTAAACTTTTGAAATAAATAAATTGTTACAAATGTATATTTTGCATATGTGCATATTGAAAGACTTTTACACAGAACCTCTGATTAGCCAGGATAAAAATCCAAATGTTTGTCTTAAATGCTTTTATTTGAGTTAATTGGCAATTCCTGCAAGTAAATACTATTTATTGCAGAAATGAGACAATAGTTGTATATGGGCAGATCGAGCCGACACCATAAATCCCAATCACTACTGATCTGACCATGTATCAGTTTCTGGCAGTAAGATATGATCTAGTGTCCGTCCACAAGGTCAAGAACGAACTCACTCTGAACTTTGCTTTAATGACGGATGCTTCATGAAAGACGCGTAGAGGAGATTGATACTTTACAAGTAAATTGTTTGTCCAAGTACAACACTAATCTTAGATAGTGTCTACTGCCAAATTCCAATCTACGATTCATCTGTCGCCAGTCTGTGTTTGCATTTGTTTTATCGAACGTGAAATAAAACATACAGAATGAATGCCTTATCAAAAATTATAGTGATCTAGTTTTTTTATGAAGAGTATATTGTTGACTTTTCAAAGAATCAGTTGAAATTTATTTGGAGAAGGCCGGTTTTTTTTTAATTGTAAGTGAGCATGTTTTGAAAGGATATTTGAAAGTTGAGAGAAGATTAAGCATACACCATGATATATTTGTTACCATTTGACTGTGAATAAAGTCAAAAATAATTGAAAGAGAGAGAGAGAGAGAGGCCGGGGGGGGGGGGGGGGGGGGGGTGGGGTGGAGAGGGGAATGTTTTACAATACAGACCAGTATAAAAGAGGAGACAAGTCGAAAATGGAACACAAAATTTATCAAAGACTCCTGGATCATACACTCAAGAATATATTGAGACAAATAGTACAAAAACTTATTCATATCAGACTAGAAGTTCTGAACCCATATATCTTAAGACCTTAGTTCCTTCTCATGTTTTGATGTTCAGACAAAAACATCTTGTCGTCCTCACAACTGTGTGGATGATAAGAAGATAACAGGAAGTCCCTGAACTTCAGCTAGCTTATTTCTTGGCACCTTTAATGGTCCCACATATTTGCTTTAGCGTCCTTGTGTCGCCACTTCCTATTTGCTTTCTGATATCTGTCCTCATAGCTCCCCTTCGATCAGGTCAAAGTTTCATCGTTGATGATATTGTTTCTTGAAAAATGTGGTCAATCTCGTAGAATGGGTTATCTATCTAAATATGTATTTTATTGGCCATATTTTGGAATTACCATTCAAATTCATGGATATTTCTGAAAGTTCCTACAAAAGTTGAATCAGGGTTCAAACTGTAGGTTGCAAGTTTTTAAAACATTCTTTTATATCTCCCCTGTTCTTAGATTGTATATGCCTACCGGTACAGGGAATAATTTTCCTGGTATCGCATCGCAATTTGCTATGCATTTTTGTATGACTGCTATACAAAATATCTTTTGTTTAGCAGTTTTCTTCCATAGAAATGTACAGAATTTCATTTGAAATATTTATCCATCCGCTGAAATTGCTAATCAAAAAATTTGAGGAAAATTATTCCCTGCGGTATATAAAACCTGTTATTTACACATTTCTTTTGATTAATTTTAAAGAAAGGGATGAACTGAACTGAGTAGTACCATGAGAAGATTTTTGTTTTAAATCAATTTAAAAGGTACTAATTGTAATACTATAGTGAAAATGATGATTATGTTAATAATGATGTTGACCATTTTCTGTTGCATTTTTCTTTCCTACAACTTTAGATACAGAGTGCTTTCAAATATATAACAATAACATTATGAAAATAGAGATATATACACAGTCCTTAGGGAAAATATATTAGTAAATGACAAAAGATGAATCATAAAGGAACAAATGAACAAGATATTAATATACTTGTATACTCTTGTATCAATTCAGTAAACAAACTCTTATCAAGAGATGAGGAAGTAAAGAGTTGCTACCCCCTTGCTTTGGCCGGTGGTGCAGGAATTTCACCAAGTTCATCGTCGCCGGTCTCCCCTAGATTCCACCGTGCTACTGACGCGTGTTATAGGGAGAAGAGTGGTATCAAATCTCCATATCACCTTCCAATTTGGCTCACATAGGCCTAGGTGTTAGAGATATGATAGGATGATGGGGGTAGACAAACATGTTTTGATGTTGTTATCTGTAGGCATCTTTGTGCCTCATTATGAATTCAGATAGATCGTTATTCAACGCATTTTAATCGGCTAGATTTCCGAAAAATGATTAATCCCAATTTGGAAAGTATAGTTGACTTTGGTGATTTCATGTTTTTTAATTCATACGGTATTTCAATATGACTATGGAGTACCGGTACCTTTTTTGTTCTTTTCCAGTTATCTTGGTAGAATTTCATCTGATATAAAAGCTGAAATGTAATCTGGTATCTAAAATGCTTACAATAAAACAGTAACCTTCAACCCCCCCCCCCCCAAAAAAAAAGGGCAACAAGAGAAAGATTTGATGTGTCTATTATAAACATGTGATATTGTTATTAATGTTTTTTGTTTTTTGTTTTTGTTTTTTATCTGAAGCCACATTGGCATTACGTTTGTGTTTAAGTTTACAAGAGTTAATGCCCATGGTGCTCCAAACAGACAATAAAACTTATAAATGAATTGACATATTGTGTAATACTTCATTATCACAGTATTAATTACATTACTGCATTCATGTGCAAATTTACAGTATAAACATTACAGTCTCATTAGACATGGCAAGACATGTACAACATTGATAACACAGCGTCTTAAAGATATAGCAAGGATATAGGTCATGAACTATTCTTGTCAAACTCATATCACGACGACCGGCATTAGGTATAGTCATATCTAATTATCAAAGCCGGCTACTTGTTGTGAAATCTATACCAGACATGTGCTAGTCATTCTACCTCCAATAACTCCTGTTTCTCTAATCTTTCCTACGATTCCGGAGCTTTGAACCCAACATGAAACTCTGAATTATCTTTCATTGGCAGAGTCGGTGCACCATCTTACGTTACTTGCCGGCATTCCGCACGCTTCTTCCTTTCAGGCAACCTGGGAAAAGCTCTCTCTATTGATTCCCTTGCTTGTATATCGCTCTCTGTGAACATATCTACTCTGACATATAGCAATGTAAACGACTAATATTACATTCTCAACCGCTGATTGATGAACATGCGTGTATGAGGATTGTAAAGGGAAAACTTGCCTCATAAAATATTACACAAATGTATTTTATATGAGTCACTGTGTTGTTTTGTTTTGTTGCAATTCCTTTCTTACTAGTCACTTAAGGTTTGATTAAATCATTAATATTAATATGAAAATAACTGTGGTACAAACAGCAGATAAGAATGTTAGATATGTTAATGTTCATATTCATAATACATTGTGTTGGCTAGATTATACATAATTTGATTTATTTCAAATATTCTTTGATAAGACAGTAAACAGAGAACCCAAAGTAGCATCAATTTTTGTTTAACCAGTAGAGAGATAAAGAGAGAGAGAGAAACAAATTGAGAAATGAATCTATAACCCTACCCTTATACTTCTTACTCTATAGTCTTATAATTTAGTTAGTTTATTTCTTTTTCTAATTCATTATAGATTTATGTTTTCAACTTCTTAAAGTTAATACAGTTTAGCTAAAAACGTGTATCCTCCAACTAGATAAGTTTGCTATGTACAGCAAGCGTTATGCTATTTAAATGTTCTAAATTCAACTCTTGTCTAATACAGCGCTTTAATGTAATCCTTAAAATATCAATTTGTTGCGTTGAACTTCAAGACAAGACCTGTGTAAAAAAGTGTCATGTGATATCAATAAAATGATTGGCATTTTGTGGTAGTGAAATTTTCATTTGGATAAATCCATTCCTAGGGGTTTATTTTTACAGCGGATTTAATAGGATGATTGATTCCGTAATGAGTGCTAGCTGCTACCTCAAATTATTCCCCCAACCCCCCCCCCCCCCCCCCCCACCTCTCTCTCTCGTCTCTCTCTCTCTCTCTCTCTCTCTCAAGTTTCTTTCTCTTTCTGCGCTGGAATTTGTGCCTTTCGCTTCTCCTTTTAGAGATACATTTAGTTTTTTAATGAGACTAAATTCATCTTAAACTAACCAACAAAGAATGTGAGTGTATTCAGTCATGATTTGTAGAAAAGAAATACATGAAAATGAAGATAAAGAAAGAAGAAAACAAGGATACAGAGAAGCAAAAATGTTGAGAGGGAGGTAAAAGAAAGGAAATAAATTAATTTTTAAAATAAGTTTAAAAAACAAGGGATGTGATTGTCTCAATGCAGATCTGGTGCAATAAATACAATTTCATAACAATATTAGAAAATTGCACCATTGTATTATATGGATATTTAGTACTTATTTTGAACCTTTATTATTTTGCAAGTGATTTCACTATGCCATCAACCAAATGTTGAATATTTATCTCTTTTCAAAGTCGATGCAATCTCTTTAAGTTAATGATGTTGTCATATATAATTAGATTAAGTACAGCTAACCACATCTGACAAACCATATGACCAGACCATGTCGCAGTGTAAAAGGACAAACATTAAATAAGCAGCTAGTGTTAGTAAGGGCAAAATACAGTGTTCCTGATAATGTATTTTAGGTTACTTTTGGGAGTGGATCGACTGCTAAAGTAACAAATTTAGAGAGAAATATAATACCCAATACTGACTACCAAATAAGCTCATTCATGTAAGCTGAAACCCTGAATTGCATGAATTTTCCAGTTTCCGCATTGTCACTGGGATAATTTTGTTATGATAGCTTTAAGAAGATGGTTAGATACTTGGTCTGTTCAGAGCCAAAAGGGCATTAACTGATATGAAATATATATGTGTTTACTCCAGATGATATACACTCTGTATTGCTTGTTCATATGTTTTAGAATTTATCCAAAAATGGATGCAGTGTATTAAAGTGTGACCTTGATATCCCTTAACCATCCTAACAAACCGACTTGAAGCATCCCTGCTTATTAATTTCTGACCATGACATAACTTTTTTCGGAAAGAAAAAAAATGTTATTCCCAGGATAGCAAGTATTCAAAGAGGCCCCTGAAGCCTCCTATATTGATAGATGAATATGGCTATGTTCACACAGCTTTGTAATATTTGTAAAAACCGTAAGTTAGTGGAAACTTAATGTTTTAATCTGTGACCTACTGACCGAGACATGGGTTCACACTTCACCAAAATAAGGAGGCTCAAAGTTTTTTGCTGCAAACCGAGCAAGATGTTGGTACAAGGTGGTGAAACCTCAAAGTTGATTTTGTCTGTTGATTGCGTAAACTTTGAGTGAGTACCCCCCCTTGTGGCTCACTATCACCCTAACCATATATTACTCCTGGTTTAAAACTCCAAGTAAACTCCAAGTAAGTTTCAGAACCATGTGTACATTTGCATCATGGTCTGTAATGGAGCGCCATGAGTAGCAATGCTGTTATGTCAATTTATATGTAATTTTGATATTGTTACCTGTAATGAAATTACATATTTTGTCTT